>VWZI01022953.1:77220-98239 GCA_013396835.1 Psilopogon haemacephalus
AAAAAAAAAAAAACAAAACTTGTCAAGGTTCTGGCATACTTAATATCTGCTTAGTGATATCTCATTTAGAGAAAAGATTCATTAGCCCCAAAAAGGCTTTTGTTTTTTCATAGCAGCAGTACCACATGAAAGCCTGAGCTCTTTGTAAAGAGATTTTCAGAGTCACTGTCTGAATGGATTCAGGTCTCAGCAGCCTAAAATTTGGTACAGCAGGGTTATCAGAAAAAACAGTGAAATGCATTAAAAGAATTTCAATACTGCAACATCACAAAACATGACTGCATCCTGTGTCAAGGCTGCTTCTGGCTCCTAAATACCAGAGAGACTCTAAGTTTAAATGAGTAGAATTTGTCTACCAAGCATGTTTGGAACAGATCTTTGTGTATCGTGGTGAAAATACTTGAAATAAACCAGAAATTTTGATGCAAGAATGAATATTAAGTACTTGGCAGGTGCAGTAGTTAATTTTCATAATGTCTTTGGTCATGCAGCAAATACAGCATTGCAAGTTTCACTGCAAGGTAAAAGAGACTCTAACAAATTTTGTTTTGACACTGCCATTCAAATTACTAAAAGCACCATCATTTATTTTAATGACAGCTGATTTGAAAAAAAACACCCCACACAAATAAGAAAGTATTAAACAAAAGAAAAAAATCTCAAACAAATGAAGCACAAATAAAATGCTAAATATAGGGCTGCTATGGTCTTCGCTGAGCTTAAATATCAAAGAGTAAGTAATGACTAAACACAGCCAGAAAAGAAAGAGACAAAACATATCCATGTGTGTCCCTGCTGCATTTACACCTGGGATCCCTATTTGTACTTCCATTGAAAGACCACCTGCTTCCAGGGCAGTCTAAGAAAGGGAAGTGGCAAACTTCCAGGTAATCACAGCAAGTCTAACCAGACTTCCAGGTCACCAAGGCAAGGCCATCCTCTCTGGGATTTTTGCTCAAGCAGATATCTTAGAATCATAGAATCATAGAATGGTCTAGGTTGGAAGAGACCTCAAAGATCATCCAGTTCCAACCCCCCACCACAGGTAGGGACACCTCCCCCTAGACCAGGATGCTCAAGACCTCATCGAGCCTGGCCTTGAACACATCCAGGGAGGGAGCAGACACAACCTCCCTGGGCAACCTGTTCCAGTGCCTCACCACCCTCACTGTGAAGAATTTCTTCCTAACATCCCGTTCAAATCTCCCCTCCACCAATTTGAACCCATTCCCCTTGTTCAGTCATTACAAGACCTTGTGAACAGCCCCTCCCCAGCCCTCCTGTAGGCCCCCCTCAGATACTGGTAGGCTGCTATAAGGCCTCCTCGAAGCCTTCTCTTCTCCAGGCTGAAAAGCCCCAACTCCCTCAGCCTGTCCTCATAGCAGAGGTGCTCCAGCCCTCTGATCATCTTTGTGGCCCTCCTCTGGACTCTCTCCAACAGTTACATGTCCTTCCTTTGCTGGGGGCTCCAGAACTGCACACAGTACTCCAGGTGGGGTCTGACGAGAGCAGAGTAAAGGGGGAGAATCCCCTCTCTTGCCCTGCTGGCCATGCTCTCTTCTTCTTGGAACAACTGGCAGTCCTGAAGATAAATTTTTAATCTTGGCCAATTCTCCATTTAAAATCATTATCAAAATCAGTGATACATACAGCAAAAGCAGTCTGCCACAGCTCTAGTCAGAAGCTGGACTAAATCATGTTTTGTCTTCTACACTCTTGTTCTTGTTTTCTCAAATATCCTCACTCCTTAAGGCTTGACTCAATCCCAAGCAAAGGCTCCAAGGCAAGTTCTGCATTTTCTATCACAGAATTTTCAGGGTTGGAAGGGACCTCAAGGATCATCCAGAATCAACTCCCCTGCCATGGAGGCAGAGACATCTCACACTAGATCAGGTTGCCCAAAGCCACATCCACTCTGGCCTTAAAAACATTCCAGGGATAGGGCTTCCACCACCTCCCCGGGCAACCTGTTCCACCCTTATGGTGAAGAACTTCTCTCTAACATCTATCTATCCACCTCTAACTTGAATCTATTCCCCCTAGTCCTATCACTATCCAATGCCCTAAGAAGTCCTTCACCATCTTTCTTGTAGACCCCTTCCAAGCATTTTTACAGCCCTCAGTCTTGACTGAATCCCAAAGGCTCCCAGGCAAAGTCTTGCATTTTCTATCAATGAATTTCCAAGCATTTGACAGCATCCCATAAATGACAGTGTCCCATAAATAACAGCATCCTTATATAAAATACTTTAACATAAATGTTGCAATTAATTTTGATACCTGTAATCATAACCTGTAATTATTATGTAACTGGAGAACTATAATCAAGGAGTAAAGCCCAGTTCTGTATCTGATACATTTCACAGCAAGGGTTCTGCAGTTATGCATCTAACTAGGAGAAAACTCAACAACCCAGAAGATATTAGCTACCTAGACTACACTTTAAAATTTCATTGTAAAGAGATAAATCAGCAAGTAGCACAACTGAATAAAAAGAGAAGGGAGGGGAGAATAAAAGTATTCTGTTGGCTTTCAGAGAAACAACAAACTTTTGATATTTTCAAACCTTTTAACTGTCATTGTGACATGGCTATAGAAAACACATTACAGACATTACAAGGAAGTAATTTGCAGACTGGCCTCGGCTACGTTCATCTATCTATACTACATAAATAAGGCAAAGTTTGTAATTATTTATGAACCAACCAGGGTAACTTTTGAGGCTCCAATATTTGCTTGGAATTATCATATAGCAATATTGTGAAAAGAAAGCTAAATGAAAGGCAGGAAAGCCTCTGCAAGAGGGGAGGATAATCACATTTAATAATGAATTGTATCAATTTTTTAAACAAAATCACTTGTCCTCATTTTCTCACCGCCACATTTGCATGTAAGAAACTATGCACTAGGTAGCCTGTCCATTACCACCTATACTGTTACAGAGCAGAAGAGACACCAGCTATCAATGTTTCTTATCTGCAGAGCTGTTCTTACAGAGGACACAGTATGTTTGTGGTTTTCATACCTTTTAAGACTTGACAGGGATTCTCCATTCGACTCTCCACTTTCTTGTATTCCTAAGGGAATGAGACAATGCCAGTTAGCCACTTACTGTCTTTCTGTCTTTTATCTATTTATTTGTACATCTGATGGTTGCAGTCCTGTTCTTTACCTCTGGTATTTCCTAATGGCATCCATCTGTCCCTTATTTTACTCTGTCCTTTGTCTTCCTAATCCAAAGATGTTGAGAACTATTATACGACTGTACTGTGATCTGGCTGCTCTAGGTGACATCAAACCTTGCCTCATTCATCCTTTCACTGTCTATTCTGGTGACATCAAGCCTTGCCTCATTCACCCTTTCATTGTTTCTTCTGGTGACATGATGCCTTGCCTCATTCACCCCTTCCTTGTTTCTTCTGGTGACACAAAGCCCTGCCTCATTCATCCTTTCATTGTTCTGGAGCTTCCACAGCCTTATCGTCCCATTCATTTGAATTACACAAAAGCTCTAGTGTGTATTAGACATTTCTACTACAATGTGTTGTCACAGAGGTCCAAAAGTGAAAATTTGACCTGCAGCATTTCCTTCTAGATTAAGTAGGTTCCTATCTGCAGAGTCAGATCAAAGAAAACAATATCTTTCTCTAGCTATACACAGCACTTGATCCTTCAAAATTATCTGCATACTTTTAAGGATACAAGTTATAGAGTGTTTTGTTTTGTCTCATGTGACAGAACAAAAGTGAAAGAAAACCTGCAGGTGTGTAGAGGGTTAAGGAGGGGCTTACCTGAACTGGATCCTGACTCCTCTCTGGGGGTGGTCTGACCTGCCCCCGGGTGTCATGTTCAGCCCCCTCCCACTTCCTGCTGAGACCCTCTATAAGGGAGAGATGAAGTTCCAGTGTCTCTCTCTTGGTCCCTGCTCCTCATCAGCCAGTGTCTTGCTTTCCTGCTGCTGCTACTTACCACATGCTCTCCAGCAAACACATAGGGAGAGCAACCATATTTGGAATTCCAATTCACTGCATTTCACCATCATCTTGCATCCATCCACATCTACCACCAATTTCCAACTTCACCGCTTGGATTCAACTTCCATCCACTCCCATCTACAGGTTGTATACCTATATTTTTTTATTTTGTTTTCCCTTCCCCATATCCTCTGTAATTCCCTGTAGGGAATTTCTTTGTTAGCCTTTGCTCAGAGTATTGAGAGACTGGTGCACAGAGATGTTTTGACTTTAGTGGGATGAAAGCCATGGGTACAGAATGCAACTGAACTAGTGTAAAGTTACTGGTAGGCACAGATAGATACTGCTGAAAGTCTAAAGAGACGAAACTTGGCAGACGTTTTTGTTAGAGATAATGAGTGTCTGGGAGCTAAGCAATGCCAAGTAAAAAGAATGTAATCTTTGTCCTAAATATGGAGTTGTGTTCTGATAAGGTATTACTAGCCAATAGCTTGATCCACATCTGTACCGACCAATTAATATCTGACACGATGTAAAAAGCTTTGGATTTTAGAGTATATAAGTCAGTGCTTTGCACTCAACAAACAGACACCTTACTTGTATCAAGTAGCATCCCATCTCTCCATCACTGTTAATTCCCCTTACCCTCAATCTTGTATTTTGTTCCCTTTCCCTCTATCCTCTGTAATTTCCCTTACGCAAAATACCTTTTAATTATTGTTAATTTTTTACTTCCAAATCATATTAAGTCTATTTATTTAGCTTTTGAGCTCTGGGGGGCTAGCTTAAACTAATAGAGGATGTAACTAAGTTCACTCTTACACAAATTTTTCTAGCATTTGAGTAGTTTGTCCTGCAAGCAAAAGCAGCAGGGACTCTCAACACACTCACCTACACTGTTCAAAGACCTGATCTCAGACAAACCGAGCTGATCTCACACAAATCAGGCATAGATTTGATTTCCAAAAGACCAGTTAGAAAATTCTACAGATATCACACAGAGTGCCCATGCAGTGCCATGACAGCAAGCGTGGAAGAAGCAGATCAAAGCTAAACACGTTGATACTGATCAAAATGGAAAAGATCAAATATTAGATTCCAGTTCACAAAGATGAGTTGACTGAAAGTAATCTGTACAATCTCCTACTATTACAACTGCACTTAGAATAATAAAAATTACCATTAAAAAATACAAAATGAACTGCATTGCAGCCTGCTAAATAAAACACTCAGTCTAGAATGTGAGAATGCCATGGATTTGATAAATGCTGTACATCAATCACAGACCATCTATCACCTCCTTACTTGTCTTCAAAACACTTAGCATTCTAGTGTACAACCTCAAAACTCTCTTTTTTTTCTAAAATCACAAGACACAAAATTTCTCCTTTAGTAAAAAACTAAGCAAGCAGATTAAGGGCAAAGACATTTTTACAGCAATTCCAACTCATACATGTCTTGGGAACCTAATGGGCAGATAAAGGAAAGAACTAATTATTATGAGAGTTACAAATTGAAGGTATATAGATGTTTTAAAGAATTCCCTCAACATAAAAATTCCTCCTGGTGAACTCAGCCGAAAACAATGAAAATATCTCCATTACATGCAAAGGAGGGATTAAACAGTCACAAATTTTTAATAACATGCTGCTT
The DNA here is from genome assembly GCA_013396835.1 of Psilopogon haemacephalus. Lineage (NCBI taxonomy): Eukaryota > Metazoa > Chordata > Aves > Piciformes > Megalaimidae > Psilopogon > Psilopogon haemacephalus. Next base: position 82,848 of record VWZI01022953.1, read on the forward strand.
GAAATGCTAATTATGACGTCCCTTTTATGAATATTTAATTTTCTATTGGGTCTTATGTCCTTGAGCTAAAGGCCCTAACTTCTATTAATATTAATGACAATTGTGCATTCAGATCCATAGAGATCAGAGAAGTTTAATCTAGAGATCTTAATATATTCAAGCTTCTTTAACTGTATTGATTTTCAACCTGATTTTTATCTGGTGCTATATGACAAGGATACAGAAACAAAACAAGTTTTCATTTCTTTGTAAAGGGCACAAATGATGATGATAATGGTGACAACAGCTCCTATTAGCATCTAACATGGGTTGAAAGCCTAATCCATTTTAAAACAGTTATTAGCTGAGGTTCTTAAAAGATACCAAGCATACAAACTTGTGAGAAATGTGCTGCCGAGACCACAGACCTGAGCAGAAGTGTTGACAAAAGCTATTCCAAGAGGAGAAAACAGTGTGAGCACAAAATGCTTTATGCTGTTGCTCTGATTTGCAGGCTGTCTGTGCACAAGGTAAGGAATTGTAAGTCCTTCATTAAAACCAGACAAGGGAGTTGAGGTCAAAGCCAGCTAATTCTGACCAAAGACCAAGTAACAGAAGAAATACAGCTACTGTGAACCGCAGGCTTAAATCAGAGTCTTGGGATGTCAAACTACCTTCATTTGGATAGCTGTAGCTGCTGCTTAGCTCAGCTGCCCAAGGTAGCCTCAGAAGCACCAGGTGTCAATACAACAGATTTAGGGCTCAACAGGAAAACATCGACAATCCCCCACCATGCCAACATCTGGAAGACTCTGCATGGACAGGTGAAGGAACAGGGCACATTTCTGCTAGGAGGAATACCGTTCTACCTTAATACTCAGTGCAGGAGGAAAGAAAATAGAAGGGCAACTAACAGTGCTGATACACGTAATTTATACAATTTCTTTATTGAAACATAGTTCTGTATATTAAGCATCTTATTAGTCAATTAAGGTACAATTAATTTCTTATAAATGTGTTGCTATCCTGCTCAGTTTCATCTTGAATCTCCCACCTAACAGCAGCCAGACTTTCTGACTAACAAAACCACAGTGAGTTTGCTCCAAAGTTCTAAGTGAAGTCCATCTGCCACAGCATGTTAGATTGTGCAACAGTCAGGAAAGCAACGCTGACATATCAACCATGCTTCTGCTGAGAAACAGGCTTCTGAATAGACAATTATGGAACAATGTTTGCCCACTAAGTAACTCAAGCTACGTGTCTGAAAATTTGAAATGAAAATAGGTGAAGAAAATTACAGGAGAGAGCAGCAGTAGAAAAAAGATTAATTTAAAACACAAGTCATACTCTAGTATCTGTCAAAGCTAAAGGAGAAAGATTTATGACTTAGGTGTGCTACTCACTCCTACACTGGTACAGACTAACAAATACAGCCAGGGAAAAATAAGCACCAGCTTCACTGAAGTCAATGGACACAAATGCTGTCAAGTACTAGATAAAGCAGGATTTCACCCAGGGGGTGACTTTCAGATCAGAATCTGTGGAGAAGTTTCTGGATCTGGAGAAAATGGAATTTGAGGTAAACAGCTTTAATGCTGACCAAGTGAGAAAACAAGCACTACAAAGTTAGCACAACAACAATTATATCAAGTGAGCACACTGCTGCTTCACCTGCTGGCTCCCCCTCTTCACTGTAATTCCAAAGACAGATGTCCTGTAAACATGCAAACACCCACTAGAACCCCAAGATTTAGTCTGGAAACACACCTGGAGTTCCTCAGCCCAGGCTCTCCCTATTCACTCACTGACAATCCCTGAGCAATGACTTCCACTGGCCAGGTTCTCTGCTGGTTCTTCCTTCTCTGCCAGCTGCCAAGCTTTCCAGAACTTCCCTGGGGTATTTCAGTTTGTGAGAAATCCTGGCTCTGGAGGCCTGGAAGCAATTACAGGCATCAAATTCAGCAGTTTGTTGACTTCTCTCTGATTATTTGCTCTCCTGTCTGACTCCACAATACACATTTGCAGCATTGTGTTCATCTCTGGGACCTCCAGCATAGGAGAGAAATGGACCTGTTGGAGCAGGACCAGAGGAGGCCACTGCAGTGATGGGAGAGCGGAAGACCTTGGCTGTGAGGCCAGGCTGAGAGATAAGGGAAGGTTCCAGAAATACCCTCTGCTGACCTTTCAGTGTTTTAAAGCGCTGATCAGAATGCCGGAGGCAGAGTGTTGAGCAGAGCTTGCTGTGACAAAACAAGAGATGACAGGTTAAACTGCCTTGCATTAGAAATGCTGTGTCCAGCAGGAGCAGGGAGGTGATTGTCCCCTTGTACTTGGCTGTGTTGAGGCCCAAGCATTGTGATCAGTTTGGCGCACTTCAATACAAGAGGAATATGGAGGTACTGGAGCAAGTACAGAGGAGGGCAAGGAAGCTGGAGAAGGGCTGAAGAATAAATCTGATGGAGAGACCAAAGGAGCTGGGGCTGCTCAGTTTGAAAAAGAGGAGGCTGAGGGAAAACCTCATTGTTGTCTACAGCTAACTGGAAGGACATTGTGGAGAGGCTGCTGCTGGTCTCTTCTAACAGGTAATTAGTCAGAGAACAAGAGGGAATGGCCTCAAGCTGCAACAGGAGAGGTTTAGACTGGACATTTGGAAATTTCTCCCAGCAAGAATGGTCAGGCACTGGAGTTGGCTGGCCAGGGAGGTGGTGGAGTCACCAACCCTGGTAGTGTTTAAAGGTTGTTTGGATGTGGTGCTTGGGGATATGATTTAGGGTGAATCTTATACAGTAGGGTTAGTGGCTGGGCTTGGTGATCCTGAGTGTCTTTTCAAAGCTGAATGTTTCTGTGATTCTGTCAGTATTAAGATGTTCTCCTCACAAAATACATTAGCAAAGCTTTAAGGGAAACCCACATCCACCTCAGAATGTTTGTTGCAAAGCTGGATGCAAAGAAAAATTGTCACCTGTTTTCACGTAAAAAACCTCTCTTCTTACTATGTGACCTTGCTTATAATTTTTAAGCAATATGAAAATAACACAAAGGGTAGTGTGTGCTTTTCACCCAAAGCTGCTTTTCAGGACTTCATTTCTACAGAAACACACACAAACTCACAATTTTAAGAACTCCTAAACCCTTTAGTTTGGTTAAAAATACAATAACATTACTCACACTGAAATAATCCATATATCTGCATATCTCTAGTACTAGGACTTCCTATTCTGAATAAGTTATTAGAGGATATCACACTGTGCTGGATCAAGCTCTTCCTATTTTTCCTTATGGTTTGAAAGTGTTTTTACTTGTCTGCAGCATGAAAATCAGTGCTTTTCCAAGCAAAATTTGCTCAGAATGACTTACCATGAACATAAAGAGCAGATTAAAATTCAGAGAGCAGAATTCAATCAACATAGCTTTTATGCTTCTCCATTGAAAAAATACCTATTTTCTCTGGAAAATTACCATGGATACCTGTATTTATCTTATGTGAAATACAAACTTATTTCCAAGACCACAATTTATCAACAATTTTCTGTCACATGTGGAAGATCTTGAAGGCCACATTCTCACATTTGCTAAAAGCACTGCAGCTCAACTGCATAAGTCAAGCTCAGCTTGCCTGATGGATAAATAGAATAATGGCTTTTTATGCTACTTAAAAGCAAGACAACGGCAAAACTCCATTGTTTTTCATCAGCCTCCCAAACGCCAAGATGTTTTGATACAACACAACAACTTAAAAGATAAGCACAAGGGAAGTATAGACAAGATAATGTTTAAGGCACTATAGAATTCATATGCCCTTCTACAAGCAAGGCAAATGCCTCCTCCAGCCTCCTAGAAGTTTTGGTTTGTTTTTTTTTTCCTGTGTTTTTGATTGGTTGGTGTGAGTTTTTTTAATTAAAAAGCAACCATAACTGACAGGAGAATTACTTTTTTGCTGACAGCTACTTTTCAGCAGGAACTGATGTGCCAGTGCTGGAGAGAAGCACAGAAGATAGACCATCAAAAGGCTTGAAGGAGCACTATATAGTCTATCAAACAGACAAATTCAGAAGAGCTCTGGGAAATACCTACTTCTGTATTAATTAAAATCTACTGATGTACAAAACACAGCACCAGCAAGAAAAGTACAAAATATTGTTACAGTTCAACATTAAGCAACATTTCCAGACCAGAGCAGTTACAACGCACAGGGAAGTCTTATATGCAGTTTTCAATTACTCCTACCACTTTAAATTTTCACATACTAAATAATTACAATTAGTCTTAAACTCCCTATTTTTAACAAAAAATCAGACTGTCTCTTATTTCAGCATAATCTAGTCTTCCCTATTAGGAAGTTATACCAAACACTCCAAAAACTGAACAAGAATCACAGAAACATTCAGGTTGGAAAAGATCCTCAGGATCACCAAGGACCCTAATATATAAGGTGCACCCTAAAACACATCCAAATAGCTTTGAAATACATCGAGAGTTGGTGATTCAACCACCTCCTTGGGCAGCCCATTCCAAGGTCTGACCACTCCTGCCAGGAAAAAAAAAATCTGGTATCTAGTTGAACCTACCCTAAAAAGATGGTGTTTTCAGCAAATACAATAACCATGGCATCATTGGCCTATGTTATTCCAGATACCAAGGCTTTTTTCAAAAGGTAGTAAAAGGTGTGGTTTTTAAATACCACATTTTGACATTAATTCCAGAAGTACAGGGCTTACTCTTAGAAGTAACATATGCACAAAATAAAAATCCATTAAAAAAGTCTTAATGCTAATCACAGAATATTAGAAAGTAATTACATCTCAGGTTAAGAAGAGCAGGGAAGCTGGAAAGCAAATTTTAAACTGCTCATTTTTTGTTTGTTTGTTTTAACCAATTATCCTAAACCTAAAATTAAGACAAGAATGTTAACTCAGAAAAACTGAACTCTACATGCAGAGATGCTGAGACTGCACAAGGCTGCCAGCACATGAGGACTCCAAGGACTCCCTGCCCCAGAGAAGAAATGAGTTTGCAGCAACTGTCAAGATGGCTTCATTACCTCCAGAAAAATAAACAAACAAATAAGAGCCTGCATATGCTGGCTGCAAGCCCTGTATCCTCTCTGCTAGACATGTACTTTTGTATATTCTAATGCAACAGAAAGCAGCCAGAGAACTGAGATGGGGAGAGGTAGGTCAGAAAACTGTCAGGGAAACAGGAGAGGGAAGGTGACAGAAAGCAGCCCTGAGGAAAAGGACTTGAGGGTGCTGGTGGATGAGAAGCTGGACATGAACAGACTGTATGAGCTTGCAGCACAGAAGACCGATGGCAGCCTGGGCTGCATCAAAAGAAGCATGGCCAGCAAGTCAAGAGAGGTGATTCCGCCACTTTGCTCTGGTAAGACCTCACCCAGAGTACAGCATCCAGCTCTGGAGTCCTCAATACAGGGAGAACATAGAGCTGATAAAGCAGGTGCAGGAGAGGGCCAGGAAAATTATTAGGGGTTGGAGCAGCTCTGCTACAAGGACAAGCTAAGGGAGCTGGAGTTGTCCAGCCTGGACAAGAGAAGGCACAGTGAGATAGTGTCACCTAATAGTGACTTTCCAGTACCTGAAGTGGGCTACAAGGCTGCAGAGCAACTTCTTGCAAAGGCCTGCAATGATAGGACAAGGGCAATGGCTTCAAACCAGAGGAGATTTAGATTGGATGTTAGGAAAAAGTTCTTTACAATGAAAGCGGTTGAGCACTGCAAATGGGTTGCCCAGAGATGTAGTTGGGGCCCCATCCCTGGAGATATTCAAGGTGAGGCTGATCTAGTTGAGGATGCCCCTGCTGACTGCAGAGGAGGTTGGACTAGACAACCTTTGGAGGTGCCTTCCAATCTGGGTGATTCTATGACTCTATAACATCCAGTTGCTCTTTACCTTTCTCTTGATCCAACACCCCAGCACACAAATGGCTACAAAGCAGCTTGATTTTGCACCACAGTGTGCTCCATTAACATTCTTGTCACTACAGTTTAGCTGATCAGCACATGCTAAAAGGGTTCTTGTACTCTGCAGAGAAGATTTTCCCCCAGTTAGAATATCTCTGCCTGGATAGAACACAAAGCATGACTGCAGATGTTTGGCAGCTAAAAGCAATACAGTGACAGAACTTTACATCTTGACATCACAGTGTATCATCATTCACAGTAGCATGCAAAGGATCTGTGTACGCATGTGTTTTTATGCTGTAAAAAGGAGGAGAGGGAACTTGAGTACAAACCAACAGAGAGAAAATAAAACAGGGAAATTAGAAGCTTCTAAACCCTATTACAACAAAACCTTTTCTTCTAATGGATCTGTTAAATCAGAAAATGGACTCATTTTCTGAACATGACTGATGACCAACTACAACATAAGCAAAAGCTTTGTTTAGAGACCAATGCCAGTCTGATCCATCTAATAGTGACAGCATCTTGGCAAGGAAGATAGGAATCAAAACAAAGTAGAGCCTCTGTAAAAATGGATGACTAACTTTCTATCAATTTCTTTCCACTTCCTTAGGAATCAAATTGCTGTACGATTCAGTTTGGAGCTCTGAGGTTTTATGCTCAGTAGTAATCTCTGTGACACATCTGTTTCTATTCGTTATACTTGAGCCTAAAATGGAATTTGTGATTCATTCATGTCCTTGGTATTGATTTGATTTTCTCTGGCTACAAGAAGGGTCATTAGGTTTAAGGGTCATTAGGTCATCAGAATGCACACAAATTTGTAAGTGAAAGTAATGCAAAGTGATATTAGGCGTTAAAAACCCACATTTGGAACACAGGAGACTGTACAAAAAGTAAAAAATAGAGCTGAATATTCTTCTAAGAAAGCAAGAGCAAGCCAGGATGAATGCAACACTAGTTATGTTCTACATTCCAAAAACAAGACTTGACATATAGCAATAAATAAATAAAATAGAGGTTATAGTTGAAAACTGTGGATTTGCACAGAACATCTACATATCCAGACTGAGAGGAAGAAGGCTGAGCCCAAAGGAGATACTGTAACTTCATCAAATGGATCTCTGTTTATACTTACTACAGACCAAATTTGGCTGCTCTGGACTGTTAAACAAGCACATTCATATGAATCCAGATCTCTGTGATCTTGAAGTTGCAAGCTGAGTTTGTTACTGCCTTCAAGTGTTTGAATATTACAGAAACAATGCTTATTTAGACTTGGAGTTTTCTGAAGTATTATTCTAAGCTTTTATTTTAGCCAGAAACTGTCCAACACATTTCAGTAAGAAGATAGTTTTATGCCGTTTTCCTAGCCCAAGCCTGGCTAACTACCTCTTCTTTCTAACCTAAATCCTTCTGTAGTTGTAGATGTGACAGGCTCTGAGATGTCACAAACCCATGCATGCTACTACACCAGGATGAGAGATGTCTTCTTCTGTATCACAGATGACTGCATTGCATTATGGAGCTCAGTCATCCTAATTGCATACTTGGCAGTCATTTTGCATGATCTCCTATATATTTTAATCCCTAGAAATGAGTTCTGTGTTCACTAGTTACACTAATTACTACTTTGTTGGTGATCATTTTGCCGTCTCAGGGAAGAATAGGATCATGCCAACTGAGGTAAAATCTAAGAAACAAGCCAGAAGAGCATAAAAGAAATAAAATAAACCAGAAGAATTAGGTGTATATATTCATGGAAGCACATCCTCCAGTACAGACATACCATTAGGGAGTCTTCTCCAGTGGAATAAGTAACTCATACTCCTACTCAACAGAAGGATTAGAAAGCAGATAAAGCTAACTCAGACTATATATTTGAACAAATCCATAACAAAGGAAGATTAGGCCAAACTCCATGACTTTTTCTGCCACTCCTTCTGACAGTCTGAAGATACCATAACATCCTTCATTTCCTAATGGAGGGAAATATAGAACTTCTTACATATAGGAAGGATTACATAGCTAAGATACTGAAATGTTGCTTGGTAATTTTTTTTTTTAATCACTGACTTTGTCATAGACTTCCAAATGTTTCTGTTTCTCACTTCTTCCCCTGTAAAATGGGAGTAATCTTTTTTTCCAACCACAATGTAAAATACTGCTTAACACAATTGCAGCTACTAGGTAGGTGTAAACATAAAGCTAGGAAAGGTAAACTTTGTGCAGTGGTTTGTCACCTCCTTGTGTCAGAACAGTTTTCTGGGGTCACATATAAGCCAAATGCAACTTTAAAAAAACATACAGATTTGTTTGTGTGATCCCATATGGGCACATATTTGTGTACATATGCATGAATACGTCCACTGCACTAAAGCACAAGTGAGACAGGCTCCAGGTGCACACTGTGAATCAGATTAGCAAATTCAGGTTGAATTCTCTGTTGTCATATCATCTCTGAAGCTGCAGAAGTACTGGGAAGTACAGGAAACTCCAAATCGCATTCTATAAGACATGGAATGATCAGATCAAGCAGACAATTAAATTGGGAGATAACATTAAATTATTTTTGGTATGTCACTCAAAGTTCAGGGTCACAGAATAGGCAGCTCTAGGTTTACTTCCCTCAACCAGTCTCATCAATGAAACTGAACTTAGCCAAGAGATCAACTCAGGGGCTTTTCCAGATCATGCCAAGAATTAAATCTCTGTGGTTCTCTTTTCATCCCAATCGTGCATCACTTTCTAACAAACAAAATCATCCTATCCAGTGTTAATGAAGAATGACAGATCTCATGAGGATTATGAGTACTCAGTACATCTTAATGCTGCTTCCAAAATGAAAGACAGGTTTTCCAGAAAATTATTTATTCCTGCTTCCATCAATATATTTCTTTCTTACAACCTGAGTGATTGTGTTAAAGTGCTTAGTAACTCTCTAATCACGTACATCTCCTGAGGCTTGAAAGAGCTTTGGTTTTAAAAGTAATTGTTTCCAATGAGGCCTTATGCATCTTAATGTGAGGGTGAGGGGCTCAGGGAGGAAAAAAAAAAGTAATAAAAGAAAGAAATTTCAGAGATCATACCTGCGAGATTTAGAAATTTAAGGCATTTAAGATTTGTCAGAGCAATAAGGCAAATCCATGACTTCTGAAAAATCAGTATGAAAATGTACTATAAAATTGAGGGGGGTTGAACCTTCTCATTTAAAAAATATATACTACTAGAAACAAACAACAACAAAAAAACCCCCAATTTTATAGACTCTAGCCATTAGTAACCTGCTGGTGCGGGGGAAGCATTGCAGCCAAACTCAATGTGAGTGATAAGCAAGTTCCAAATTTTATTAGCGATCTACAGTTCCTTTTATACCCTCCCAACCGGTGGGCGTTTGCCAATATTACCAGGTGATTGGTAGAGGGAATTATATGTGTAATCCATTGACTGGTTATTGTTACAATAACAAATGACTTCGAAATTCTCCAAGAAAGTTCTGGTCAGCAGGAACCTTCCTTCCTCTGCATTTATACCTTCCCTCTGTCTAGTTCCGGCTGCACCCTCACTTCACAAACATTCCACTGTGCCACTCGCCCAAGCATACTCCTGACAGTGGTTTGTTCACTGCTCTAAAGCTGCTTTTCAGCACTATTCTGCAAACAGTAACCTTCAAGTCAGACTCAGTTTTAACACAACGTATGAGAAAACCTGAGCCATAATACTTTTTCCTAAGTACTGCAGCATCAGTTTAGTCTCATCCTGAAAGTTCATGTAAGCTGTGACAAGCCCAAGATTTCCCCCTCACCCGAGCTGCTCTTCCAGGCAGAGGCTTTGCACTGCTGCACTGCTGTCAGTACACGGAAGGAGCACCTGCCATCAGCGCAAATTGTTTCAGATACATTAGGTTACAGATCTAGTCCAGGTCCCTTATAGTTAAAATTCACTCATGACAGCAAATCATAGTAAGTCTGAGAGTTGCACAGAATACTCCAGCACAACACAGATGGATCTATTGAGAAGACACTGGGGCTGCACATTTTGGCTATGCAGGCTGACAAGGATATATTCCACAAGTATACTACTACACACTATGTTTTGTGCCTTCTAAGCTGAAGTGAAACCGTAACCTTTTGTTTTAAGAGTAGCCCTTCAGAATTTTTAAAGGGCTTTAAAACAGAACACAGAAAAATACACACATTGAATTTCTCATTTGCTTAGTTCAAAGCCTTTGGTACCAGCTAAGCTGCAATTAAGGTACCAATTAAACCTCAGAGATGGTGATTCTCAAGATCCCCACCAGAGATGCAAATGCTTTCACTTGCCGTAATGAGATATTAACCTGCTTGGCATAAATTTTTTGGATGGCATGAGTTATTTGAAGACCATCAATATGGATACAAGCTAAATGGAAAGTTGTTGTACTCCCGTTCACAACCACAAGCAGACATAAAGTGCTGTGCAGCAAGGTCAGAACTCAGGGCACGAGTGACTAACACTGAATACCTTGAGTATTGTGTTCAGTTTTGGGCAACAGAATACAAGAGAGACGTAGAGGTGCTGGAGTGGGTCCAGAGGAAAGCAAAGAAGCTGGTGAAAGGCCTGCAGAATAAGTCTTATGAGGAGCAACTGAGGAAGCTGGGGCTGGTTATTGTGAAAGAAAAGAACAAGGGGAGACCTCACTGCTGTCTAAAACTACCTGAAGGGACACTGTGGAGAGGCTGCTGCTGGTCTCTTCTTACAGGTAGTTGGAGACAGAACAAGGGGGAACAGCCTCAAGCTAAGACTGCGTAGGCTTAGATTGGACATTAGGAAAAAGTTTTTCACAGAGAGAGTGGTCAAGCATGGGAATGAACTGCCCAGGGAGGTTGTGGAGTCACTGACCCTGGATGTGTTTAAGGATCATTTAGATGTGGTGCTTAGGAATACGGTTTAAGGTGAATCTTGTAGTGTAGGGTTATAGGTTGGACATTGTGGCTGCTTGAGCTAGATTACTATCTCAGACATAGAAAAAAATGGGAAGAGAGAAACATAGAAGTGGAAGCTCTGAGTGAAGAGGTGAACATTCTAGGGATAGGCCATGTAATAGCAGCAATTGATAAGTTAATCTAATTTAACTGGAGCATCAAGAGCTTTATGTCTGGAAGCACAGCTTGTGCCTTCCCCTTGCTGCTTCTGCTGCATCTGCTACTATCTTCCCCCTGCTGCTGTTTTTGCTGCTGCTGTTTTTGCTGCTTCGACACTGCTTGACCCCTTCCCCGTCCTCCTTAAAGTAACTATTTTTCTGTAGTAGTTTATTCTACTTATACTGTTATATTTAAACTATAAAAAATACAATTTTATTTTTCCTGACTTTCCAAAAATCCATGTTATAAGTGACTTTACTCCACCGGAGGAGGGATCTGCTCTAACCCAGTACACACATCAAACCAGGTGCATTCAATGTGTATACAAATCTGGAGGCTCTTCTGTATGTTGCTGAAATCCTAGAGATAAGGTCTTATGTAGAAGCGGTAGCTTTAAGAGCTTTTTGTCTGCTGGACTGGAGATCATACCCTACACTGAGCAATGATTATGATACAGAATTCAGCTAACACTTTCCATAGAGCAACTTTATTTCTTTATTTTAAAGCCGTTTTCTTGCCCAAGAATGAAAACAAGCTCTGATCAAGTGCAGAGAACTAGAGAGGTTCTGATAACGTTAAAACTGTCTGGCTATGACTGATCTCAATGTGATTTCTTCTTTGTTTGCTTTCTATCTTTCAACCTATCTCCAATTTTAATTCAATGTTAACCATATAAATAAGAGCTACGTTATCCACAATTTTTCAGACTAAAGCTTACTGTAAGCATTTTACGTATTATTCCTCCCACCTTCTTTGATAGCTAATGGCCACCAGTCATAGTTATTTAAGTAAATCTCTCAGAATCAAACAACTCAACGGCTCCAAACAACTACCATGAACACCATGACATGAACGATCAGGAGACAAACCTATCTGCTGATGTGTATTGAATTAGTCTGGCAAAAAGCAGTTCAGACCGAAACAAGAATCTATTAGCTGAAGTCGGTAGCTTTGCCACTCTGCAGCACCATTCAGGTATCAGATGGGTTCTGGCCTTTTATCAGTGAAACAGAGTAGATCCGACGATTCATTTCTCACACTAAAAACAGCACTTTCTGAAACTCTGCAAAAGTATCAGAGGAAGCAAAATAATTCCCTTTGCAATATACACAAGTCAGATTATCTCTGCTACAAATGTCAAGGTTCAGCCTGAGATTTCTGGACTTTGGTCTATTCCTCTCACTTCACCTGTCACATCTATTCAGCAGCACAAAGTGATTTCTGGCGCAGGTAGAAAAAGGGGCAGGCAGAGGTCTCCACTACAGTCATTGAAGATAAAAAGAAGTTTATACCAGTATTTCGATGGATGTGATCTGTCAGAGAAACCATACTTCCCCTCCTAGGAGGATCTGGTTTCCCAAGTATACAAGGGCAAACTATCCAGGGGATACACTGCAACTCCCATTGTGAAAAATCTGACCATTTGGTGTAATTTCCAGCTGCCCACCCTCAACCCATTAAAATGTTTGATAGATCTGAGAAGAGGTCCTACATCTACTTTAATAAGCCAGGACAAAACTGCAGCTTGGCACGGGTTTCTTAGCAGGGAATCTTAAGCTTTTCCAAACAGACCTCACTTTGAGGAGAGCAATGAGAATGGTGAGTGGACTGGAGGGGAAAGCTGATGAGGACAAGCTGAAGGAGCTGGAGTTGGTTAGCCTGGAGGAGACTCAGGGAAACCTCAGCACACTACAACTACCTGAAGGGAAGTTGGAGTCAGGTAGGGTCAGGCTCTCCTCCCAGGCAACTTGTGACAAGGTGAGAGGGCTGAAGCTCCACAATGGAAGGTTATGGAAAGGGGAATTAGACACTGGAATGGACTGCCCTGGGGAGGTGGTGGAGTCACTATCCTGGAAGTGTTTAAGGAAAGACTGGAGGTGCCACTTAGCACCATGTTCTGGTTGACGTGGTGGTGTTGGGTCACAGGCTGGACTTTATGATCTCAGAGGTCTATCCTACCCTGTAGAATTCTGTAATTCTGTGACTCCAAAAATCAAAACGAAAATCAAAGACAAATTAAAAACCAAGGAAACAAGCATCATTGAAAACTAAAATGATTTACTTTCAGAAAGCTCTATTCTTTCAGACCTGCTTGCATTTTTATATAGGCCTCTCCACTCAGTCAATAATGTCTGAAAGAGACAAGAGATTTTATAACATCATATTTTGCCAATAACTGTTAAATTTTGAGACCACGCTTATACTAAATCACACAAAGTAAAACTTGTTCCTGTCCTTCTCCTTCATTTGTCACCAGTGTCTTCAGGGAACTTGCTGACTGAAGCTAGTGGAAGTTCCTCTTTGTCCTGCAGAAAAGATAAAACCAAACAAAACCAAACAATGAAAACTACTGCACAAGTTCTGTCACTGGCTAAAACTTGTATAAAATACTACAGAGTAGCTTTTAGCTGCCTTCATTTTTGCTCTGTACTGCAAAAGCCAGTTTAATTCCATGCACAGACTAGATATTAGATTACTCAACACATTTTTCACTGTTGTGCTACAAAGCAGATGTTTTAGATGTTATTGCCATGCAGAGGAAGATGTTCTAAGAACATTTGGGGTGTGTATACAGGTATGCAGAGGCACCCCTCTGTTGAAACCGTATGTACTTCCCAAGTAACATAAAACAGTAGAAATACGACAGTTGCTGCAAAATGAAACTTCTAGTTCAACATAAAAGTAATTAACTGGAGCACATTGAAACTACAAGCAGCAGGTTAAGTGCACTAGTTAATGGATTTGTGCTATTTGGCAGTTCTGTATCTTCCCACACACACACACACACACATCTACCTACTACAAGACCATATTAGCCTATCGGCTTCACCTGAGCAATAGAATTCTCAGCCACCACAAACACAAGATCACTGAAAATTAAATGTTCCACTTCATTTGACCTTCTCTTATAGAAATATATTAAACACATAAACCCTCAACATCTCCCTTCATTGAATGCATTCCAAAATCAACAGAACATAGATTTGGAGAGCTGTCAGATACTTAATTTACTGCTGTTCAGTGTACTAACATGTGCAGGGCTCACACAACATAAAAAGCAAAGCTACAGTTACAAGCTCAAAACACAGAAGATCCAAAAGAGAAGTTGAATACTTACAGCAAGTTTCCCAAGCCTGATTTTCTATTTATTTGGACATTTGCTATATAGACTTCTCATAGACAGTGTATTTTCTGCGCTCTTTCTCTCTCTCATTTTAATATTAATTACTAAGTGTATATAGTAAGTTATATCTGCATAAAAGTAGGCATCTGCATTAACCTAAATATCTAAATATGTGTGCACACACCTACCCAGTAATTAAGGCTGTTCTTCTATACAGTTACATATAAGACTTAAAAGCAGAAGTGATCCTATGAACTTCTAATTTGAGCTACTCCCACATTTAAAACCATGTATCTTTACTATGTTTCCTGGCATTAACATTATCCTGTGCATGGTATAAACTGATTTTCAGGCCTTGCATATCACCTTCTTCCAGAAAAACTTATAAATAGCACAGGGCATGGAAGTGTTCTACATGCTATTGTTCTTATTTGCATAACGAACACCAGTCGTGGGACAGATATCCAAGTGCCAGTCTTTCATCTCCCTGGGAGATTAGCTCTGTGCTTAACTTTGCTGACTAAAGTAGCTCAGACCAGAGAAGAGGGTAGACAGCTACTATTCCTGCCACTAAAAAAACAGGCAATACAGACAAAAAAAAAAAAAACAAAAACAACTAAACTGTCTTCTTTAAAACTTCAACACATCACATACTGCACTAGCAAAAAAAAGAAAAAGCAGTGGTGAACTCCCCATTCCAACAGTGATGTGGAAGTCTCCAGGTTCATGCTACCTGCTATAAGTAGTGCCTCAAGCCACCATATGGACAAAAAAAAAAAACCCCCTTAACCAAGAGATTTGAATAGTAGCTTTTGGAATTTACATTTGTTCTGCACATGGTGGTCCCATCAGGGGAGAAAGAATAAGAAAATAAACCTCTCCTTTTTTTCCAACCTCTCCTTTCTTACCAACCTCTCCTTTGTTAGCTACACCAGCAGGCACAGAACTTCAGTTTCTCATATTTGAGACTCTAGGCTTGCTTTCTGTGGCCTTCATTCTGTAAGATAAGCTTGGACTGAGCAGGTCTCTAATCTCCAACAACAGTATGCCCTGAATAAGTTCCTAGTGTAGGAGAAATCAGCAAATCTGACATTTTTTTTCTTGTCGAAAGACACTTAGAGATATTTTCTTGGGTTGATTTGTGGTTTTGTTTTTTCTTTTTTTTTTCTTTTTTTTTTTTTTTATTGTATTGGTTTACACCCAGCTACCCCGGGCTCAAAGCCCAAAAGAAAACTCAAAATGGTTTGGA
>VWZI01022953.1:98302-111348 GCA_013396835.1 Psilopogon haemacephalus
CGGCTTGTTGCAGAGCACGTGGAGGAGCAGCGGGGAGTGGCAGGGGGGCGCAGCAGCGCAGCGGTGAGAAGGGGCCAAGGGTGTGAGAGAGAGCGAGGGGGGCTGAGCCCCCCTTATTATAGTCCAAATCAGGGCAGGAAGTGGGAGTGTTCAACCATGCCACCTGGGAGGAACGGGCCAAACCACCCCTGGGGAATAGGTAGGGGGTCACAGGTGGGCTTAACCCTTTACATTTACTTATAAACCAATGTCACTTTTATCATTATAAAATGACAATTAAACAAAACACACACTCTCCCATGCCTATTCCAACTTGCATTTGCAGTGAATGCTTTATTCTAGTACTGCAAGTAGCTGCAGTTCCTTGGAATGATGAAAAGACCTCTCAGAGCCCAGTAGTAGTTTAAGCTTGGTGGCTACAAATCTCCATGTTTTTTCAGGCATTAAAACCATTACCTGTGAGATAAAGAGTTACTAGCCTGGCTTGAAGAAGCATCAGCACCCGCCTATCTCCACTCTACACTCTAATTCATATGACAGAAGAACAAAATTAGTCCAGTTTCTTCTACAAAATCTCAGGTGCACAAACACTTGCTTTAGTCCAGAGTAGGCTACTGAGTGGTTCCAGTAATCACACCAAGTAAGGGCTACTTACTGTCACCAGATAACATTCTCTCCTTTCCAATCACTCTCTACAACCAATCTTATTTTACTTAACCATATTGGTCAATTACTAGATGGTCTGGATAGAGCTATGAATACAACGAATAGTTTAAGAACTGTAGCTCTCTTTTATCTAATTTTTATAATTGGTCCCAGTATTTAAATTTTTCATGAAGAAAAAAAAAGTCTATTATCTCATTCAAAATCAGTACTTACCATTAAGTTTACTATTAACTTAATTTGTAAAGGCAGGCCTCAAGTGAAATTAGAAATCTTGAATTATTCATGCTGAGGTTCACTAATTTTACACTATTATTTCTGATGTAAGACTTCAATATGTCAAGACCAGAAGTCATGGCTTTTATCTGGTAGGGAATAAATGCTTCGAAACACTCCCTAGAGAAAAAAATGTATTTGTCACCTTGAAGATAATGCAGTTTATCTCTTTCTTACATTACAGCTACTTTAATAAGCTTCTTTCTACTGTGTTTATGCACAGCAATGCTGAAAAAAGTTTAATTTACTAAGTAAGCAGCATGATGGTGTGTATGTTTCTACTCACTTAACAATTACATTAGGACTTTCAAAATACTCAAAATCAGCAGTAAACTCCTTTCTTTAAAGTTGGAAAACACAGCAAGTATATCAGTCATTCCTCAAAGCAAAGATGATAGTTCCTTTCTAATCTTCACCAATTCAGCTGTATTTGGATTCAAATGACATATGATTCCTAGCCTCCTCTTGCAAACTTTGCTTTATTCAAGACCCATTATGCAGATATTCCATCTTCATTCTAATGCCCTTACTGAAACATATTCTATTATTCACATGAAACACTTCAAAATGGTGTCTAAATGGTGCTCCTGTTTTTGAGTAACTTTAAAAATCTGCATCTGAAGCCTAAACATTAATTACATGTGTAAATCTTGTTGTAACATGTAAATCACCCAACTCTCTGAACATCACTTTCATCTTCAAGTGGCTACTGCAGACTCAGCTGCCATTTCCTACACACTCACAAAGAAGAGCAAAGTGTCTCAGGAGAACTCTGCTGTCACAAGATTAAAATGCCCATTCCATACAGCCCGTGCAGGGATTCACATTTTTATCACTAAATGTTTCCTTGTTAAAAGTACTCTTTAAGCAGTTCCGACAATGATGCCTATCCACTGGAATACTGCAGTTCTGGTATTCTGTCATCTTCTGTGCTTGACAAAAGCAGTATGATTTTAGCAAATACTTAATTCACAGGCTACAACATCCTGCAAAAGACCAAGCAATTGTCACAGAAAACTCACTATATTAGAAGAGCTACCATGGCAAGGGGCAACGGCTTCAAACTGGAAGAAGCTTGATTTAGAATAGATACTAGGAAGACATTCCTCCCTATGAAGGTGCTGAGTTAACGGAATAGGCTGCCCAGAGAAGTGGTGGAGGCTCAAACCCTGGAAGCTTTCAAGGCCAGGTTAGGTGGGGCCTTCAGGAGGCTAGTCTAGCAGGAAATGTTCCTGCCATGCTGCAACTAGATCATCTTCAAGGTCTCTTCCAGAACCAACTGTTCTACGGTTCTATCATTATGCCAAAGCAGCTTTGTAAAGAAGTGGTGCAAAGTTAAACTGATTAGTCTGCTATTTCTATTTTCTGGCAATGTGACCTGCTACAACTCTCCATTCTTATTTAAGCAAGGCAGAAACAAACTCATGTATGTTCTGAAACTGCAGTAAATAATAAATGGAGCAATTCAGAAGTTCAGAAACTGCAACCTACTTAATGCTAGAGAGGACTATCTGGTAGAAAAAGTTACAGTATAAAAGGAGACTGACCAATTGTTGCCATGACCATGTATTTCTGTCACAAACCACTATCAATTCAATCAGTAGTTGAAAACCAACAAAGAATTAACAAATAGATTTAAGGAGGGGGATAACATGGATGCAATCTGAAAGTAACTACAACACAATAAACAGCACAGGATTATTTCTCTAGTTCCGAGTAAGGAACTAGCAAGTTAACTGTGAGCATTTAAACACATTCACAAACTGGTTTTGCTACTGAAATTTTTCAGACAGTGCACACTGCTTGGAAAGGCTGCTTAGAGAGATCAGCTTGGTAATATTCTCCTGAGGATGAGTAAACATGAGTTTTGGTGTGCACTGGAAAGAATTGAATTTAAAATTCAGAGACCTCAAAATGTTTCATGGCTTATTATCCATCTATAGGTCCCCAATTAAAGACAGATGTTAAACATATGCTTCAGTCTATTTCAATTTGGGAAGTCAGTGAAGCATGTGCTCAAGGACTACACTGTCCACAGGGATCACTGCGGAAGTGGGAAATTCAGTAATAAGTAATACTTAACTGTTAAGTAGCAGCTTGGATTAGTGATCTAGACGTGTTTAATGTAGGAAATCTATCATTAGCTTCATTTTAACAGACGAAAGAGCTGGGACACAGAAGTGATTTGTTTCCAGACATACAAAAGGCAATAAAAAGAAAAATTCACATCAAAAGCCTATATTATTTGATTCTCAATTCAGACTTACAGAGTCTCTCTAGACATCTAATATATCTACCCAAGTGTTATGGAGTTTTGATATACAAATATATGAATACAGCTGTTGTAAACCATTAGATGGTGCTCTGAAAGTTATAGGGCAATGACTACCAGATCTTCACATTATCCTGTAATACAAATATGCAGTAAATCTAATCCAAAACAGTAAACCTTCAATCATTGATTACTTTTTCTAGGGAATTAGAACTTGAATCTGTCAAAGTCGGTTGTCTGTATCCACTCAAGATGTCTTCCTCTATAACACTCAGGAACTTGGAACAGTTTCTAAGTAGTCAACATTTTCTAGCTCATAACAGTTTCCCCAGGAACAATAAATCAGTTTATTTTTGTCCCGGTATGGGGTGACAAACACCCTAGAATTGGTCCAAGCCCTGGGCTCTCTCCTCCCGCTACCGTCCAAGGTCCAGTAGGGGTTAAGGGGTGGGGGCACCCCACGTGGCCCCAGGAGCCTGGGAGACCTCGGGCAGCACATATGCGTGGAGCTTTTTGAATCAATTGGTCAGCTAGAGAATGCTGAATACCTGTTGGTCAGTTTCACACGCCCCCTAGGGTATTTAAGGGGGGGGCACAGTGACCGTTAGTGCTCATCTTCCACTCTTCCTCATTCTCCACGCTCACCATCGTCTCTTGCCGTGGCTGCTGAAGAGCCCAGCCATGTGCACAGCAACAGGCAGCAAAGCATAGCAACAGACACAGAGAAGCGGCAAGGCTGATCCCCTTCTCTCTCTCTCTCTCTCCCTATTTCCCTATTCCGGGCTAAGTCGGTTTTTTCTCTTCTTCCCCCCCCTCTCTTGGGTTCGGTAAGGAGCGTGTTTCCCCCCCACCCTCGCGCCTCATGGGTACTTTATAGGCGCAGTCTGGATTTATTTTGTATGTAACCTCTCTGTTTCCTAAGTTCTGATTGTTAACTTGTTGCACCTGGCGTTTGAAGCGATTTGTGTGTTTGTTTCTGCCAACCGGAACCCAAAGAACCCCGGGGGGGCACTAGGACCCCCCCTCACCCGGCGGGATATCGAACCTAATTAAGCGTTATCCCGTCACATAAATGGCGCAGCGAGCAGAAGTTCCTATTGCGCAGATTCTATACGAATTAGGGCACAAACTCACCCTATCAGACATAGAATGGGCAGAGACCTACGCCGGCGACCCAGCTAAGGTTGCCCAGATTCTAGTAAGCCACCCCCGCAAATTAGTCCCGATTCTAGCCGCTTGCACGATACGGGGGCTCCCAGAATTTTTTAGGAATAGGGAGAAAATCTACTGCCTACAGCAAGAAATAGCGTGAGCAGAATCAGAAATATTAGCGGCTTCGCGGAGTGAAAAGGGACTCACGTGTGCAGGCAGCCCTTCGGCCACCTTTAAAGGGGCTTTCCATTCTCTCGTCGTGGTTCCTGCGTCTGCGCACGATGCGCCTTGGGCAGGCAACTCTCCGGCCACCTCGGGGACCTTCCATTTCCCCATCGCGGCTTTTTCCCGCATGCGTGATACGGCACTAGCGAGCCCTGCCGGCCCGCTACCGGTTTTTCCAGTGGGTCCGGACAAGCCGGAACAGCGGCTTTGCACTAGTGGTCCCGCCAGGCCACCGCTTTCCGCGGCCGCAGCTCTTCAGAGCCAGCATTTCCCCACCGCAGCTTTTTCGCCCATGCGCGATATGGCGCTAGCGAGCCCTGCCGGCCTGCTACCAGTTTCCCCAGCGGGTCTGAACAAGCCGGAGCTGCGGCTTCGCGCTGACGGCCCTGCGACCCCCGATTTCGGGACTGCGGGCAGCGGAGGGGCTGCCGCGGAACCTCTTCCCTTGGGAGGTCCGCCCACCGCTGACTCCGGGGATTTCCCCACGCCCGCCAGAGACCCGTCTACCGGCGTGGGTGACGGGCCCCCCCCCACTTCCGCCTTCACGGCTTTTCCATTTGCGTGCAGCACGCCAGTCGCGGGCTTTGCCGAGCCCAGCGGACACCCCCTGGGTGACCAGGCATCCTCGCCACTCGTGGCTTTTCTGGGAGACGCGACCGAGCCGGGGCTGGTCGGAAACGGGAGCGCAAGTGTCTCCCGGGTCTCACCCCAGGGGCTGCACTGGCAGCAACTGGCCGTTAACTTTCCCGTGGGCTTCGCTGAGTCTAACCCTGTCCTGCCACTGCCAAACACGCCGCTGCTACAACCCCCTCTGCCTCAAGACGCCGACCCAGCCAAATCGGGCGTGCCTGCGCCCCCTGCTGATGGCGGAAGAAATAAAGGCGCTGATCCTGCCAGATCGGGTGCACCTGTGCCCCCTGCCGACGGTGGAAGAAACGTCCATCCGGAGACAACAAAACCTCTATGCGTCCACAGCAATTCTGATGCCACTACAGATGGGGAAGACAGGTGGACCCAAACAAAGATGATCCACCCAGTGATTCGACAAGAGATCACTGACTGTGGCCGTGACCGAAGGGCCATCGCAAGCCCAAAAATAGCGAAGCCCCTGCCAGCCCTCAGTGACTCTGATACGAAGGACACAGAGAAGCTGAGAAGGACACTGTCCAGCTTCAGACAGAGGACTGGATTCGGAGACTGGAGACCTCCTAAGGGGAAACATCTCACTGACACCCCCAACGCCAGCTTCTCGAAGAGACAAGAAGGGCGCCACACAGAGAAGAGGCTGCTGCAAGCAAGTCCACCCAAGAGTTCACGCCACAGCCCACAGAGCAGCCCACAGCAAACCAGACACCACTCTGGGAAGAACCAGGAGAGGAACAGAAGACAGAAGCGAGCTTCGTCTCCCCAGAACTGGTTCCAAGAAGCTTTGGCATTGGGCATGCCAAAGCACTTATAAAATGGGACTAATAAAATCTCTAGTGCTCAGGGCTTGGAAAGGGTGTGGGGGGTGGCAAAAAGGGGACAGTAGTAGCAGTGGTGGGGGTAGCAAGGGCTCTCCAGCAGCAGATCCACCTGCTGCAGTGGATAATCCTTTCATTCCTTATGATAAGGGGTCTAGGGATTATCCATGACACTAGGCAAGACCATGGTAGTTTCAGACCACTCATATCGCTTCACACACATGTCCCGGTGGTCTGATAAACACACACACCCCCTTGCCTATAATTCCCACAGGACCAAATTGGGCTGATCTACACTTTAGTTGATACTGGCGCACAGATTAGTGTGTTGAATGTGCAGCAGGCAAAGGATTGGGAAACCTGCCATCCCACCAGACAACTAAATCGGTGGTATCGCAGGTACCCCTAGTGTTTGTCACCTGGCCAAGGCGAAGCTATGGCTTCCAGGTGGTAAGCATTGCACCGACGGGAAGCCTGCCTTGAGCCTATAACCAGGAAACATTATAAGAGTTGATGTCCTGGCTGGTAAAGGGTGGCATCTCCCCAATAGTACCCTAAGGCCTTTTGGACTCTACGGGGTGGGGGGCAAGGGGGGAGGCAAAGAGGGCAAGCAGTGCCTGTATTAATACTTGTGTATTGCTCCAGCTCTCCCCAGATATAGCCTGACCTGCACGGACCAATATCTCCTGCCTGCCGCAGCCAAACAAGACATCTCGAGGTAATGACAGATCTGGAGCGGAGGCAGCTCAGCAGGATGCACCTGCCAGGTAGATCAGGGAGCAAGCCCTATCACTCTCTGCTAGAAGTGCAGATAGGGCCACCTGTGTTAATAAAGGTGTCACTGGCAGACCCAGAGGGCTACATGCCTGGGAAGCCATGAATGCCTGTGGGAAAAGACACACCACACCAGCACATGGTGGGTCATTCTTAACCATTAGTCCAGCCGCCCGGTCACTGTGCACCGAGGCCAGTTTCCTTTGTACAGGTACAAGCTGGACCAGGACCTGGACACCGGATGAAGCCTGACTCGCCACAGACTGGACCAGTCATCGAGGGATCAGACTGGCCGTCATCGAGAAGGACGCTTGACCTCTCCAGGAGACTCAATGCCGAGGACATCCAGAGAGAATGATCGATGTGGCACACACCTGATCAGACTCAGACCTTGTTTTAGTTAGGGTCCTGTATCAAAGCCTCTGTATTAGTGTGTGAATACCCTAGCTTTGATGCTTGAAACTGCCCAAAGGCAATGGGGTGGAATGTCCCGGTATGGGGTGACAAACACCCTAGAACTGGTCCAATCCCTGGCCTCTCTCCTCCCCCTGCCGTCCAAGGTCTAGTAGGGGTTGAGGGGCGGGGGCACCCCACGTGGCCCCGGGAGCCAGGGAGACCTCAGGCGGCACGTATGCGTGGAAGTTTTTGAATCAATTGGTCAGCTAGAGAATGCTGAATACCTGTTGGTCAGTTTCACACGCCCCCTAGGGTATTTAAGGGGAGGCACAGCGACCGTTAGTGCTCTTCTTCCGCTCTTCCTCATTCTCCTCGCTCACCATCGTCTCTTGCCGTGGCTGCTGAAGAGCCCAGCCACGTGCACAGCAACAGGCAGCAGGCAGCGAAGCATAGCAACGGGCACAGAGAAGCGGCAAGGCTGATCCCCTTCTCTCTCTCTCTCTCCCTATTTCCCTATTCCGGGCTAAGTCGGTTTTTTCTCTTCTTCCCCCTTCTCTTGGGTTCGGGAAGGAGCATGTTTCCCCCCCACCCTCGCGCCTCATGGGTATTTTATAGGCGCGGTCGGGATTTATTTTGTATGTAACCTCTCTGTTTCCTAAGTTCTGATTGTTAACTTGTTGCACCTGGCGTTTGAAGCGATTTGTGTGTTTGTTTCTGCCAACCGGAACCCAAAGAACCCCGGGGGGGCACTAGGAACCCCCTCACCCGGCGGGATATCGAACCTAATTAAGTCACAATTTTCAAGATGTTTTTGACAAACTGTTTCCAAGAATTTCCTTTGCTTTTACTGAACTCTTGCCCAACTTGAAAATACTGTGCAGACTTAATACAGATGCATGAATGCAGTGACTCAGTACTCGTCACATGACACTGAAGCATCATCAGGATCTTCAAAAAAATGGCCGGGACTGACAATTCTTTCATTTCAGCCTTCCTCAAAGCCCCTCATAGGCATAGGCTCATCCTTATATATGATTTCCATTGTCGGTGGCTCAGGCTTGGGAAAGAGTGACTAGAGAGCTGTCTGGCAGAGAAGGACCTGGGGGAGCTGGCTGACAGCTATCTGAACATGAGCCAGCACTGTGGCCAGATGGCCAAAAAGGTCAATGACATCCTGGCCTGGATCAGGAATATGGCCAACAGGAGTAAGAAAGGGATTGTAACTCTGTATTTGGAACTGGTGAGACTGCACCCCTGTGAACTGTGGTTCAGTTGTGGGCCCCTCACTACAACAAGGACATTGAGGTACTGGAATAGGTTCAGAAGAAGGACAAAAAGGTGGTAAAGTGTCTGTGCAATGAGTTTTACGAGGAGCAGCTGAGGGAACTGGGATTGTTTAGCCTGAAGGAAAGGAGGCTGCGGGGAAAAATCATTGCTGTTTACAACAACCTGAAAGTTTGTTACAGTGAGATGCAGGTCAGTCTCTTCCTAGTATCAGGAAGTGACAGGAGAAAATGGACTGAAATAGTGCCAGAGAAAACTTGCATTGGACATTAGGGGGAAAAAATTACTGAAAGAGATCTTTGCAACTGAAACAGTTCTATGATTAAGGTCCAAATGAACTCGTAGAGAAGTTAAAGGAAATAATCACCTGTTTTGGCAGTACTATGTATGCAACACACATGTTACCAGAACTCTGATGTTCTCTCAGTTGCCAGAATTTATCACTGCCTCTGCTATTTCACTAGTGCAGGACATAACATTCAAAAATATGTGCCCCAAGACCCTGTAAGGAGCAGTCTGAAGACCATTACCTGCATCATCACTGCATCATCAGGAATTGGGACCTCCTTTGCCCCAGGGATTTGACTGAAAGTCAAGCTAACATCTTACCAAGAGTTTGCAGTGGCCTAATCTGAAATTACTTACTGATTGCGCACAATGCAATCTGGTAGAGATACAGGCCTCCATGGGAAGAAACTGGCCTGGAACCAGCACTCTGTACCTGCCACCTCTGATGGACCATTCCACTGTTTAAGAGCCAAAGAATGGAGCTGCTGCTCTAAAAGATTGATGTCCTAGTGTTGCTAAGGAAACCATGACCTTGAGTAAACTTTGCTCATTATAGTGTTATTATAATACTGAAACATACCTCCTGGTCTCAGGCTACCCACCTCCAAGGCAGACTATGCCTTGGTCAAGTCTCCTTAGGCCCAAACAATATAGTTTTGCTATTGATTGAAGTAAACTCCTTTGGTGTGGTCCTCTGTGTTTAGCACTTTGAGGTAGCATTAACAAACTTCCAAGAGTCCACTGGGTGACAGACCCTCAGTAATCATTAAAGCAGGTTAAACAGTATGAGTGTTTGATCACTGTTCTCAGTGAAAATCATATAGAGAATCCAGATGCCAATAGAGAAAAGATGAGAAAGCCCAATGGAGGGCTACAAGGATGGTGAAGGAACTGGAACACTGTCTGATGAAGAAAGGCTGAGAGCCCTGGGACTGGATAGCCCAGGGAGGAGAAGGCTGAGAGGGGATCTAATGAATGTCTATAAATATCTGAGGACTGGGAGTCAGGAAGGGATTGAACAGGGTGTGCTGGTTTGAACTAATTGGAGAATTTGAGTGAGAAATTAGGCTGTTGGCACAGTATGTCACTTCACCCACAGCTCTACTGAGAAAGAAAAAAAATGTGTTTTAAGAGTGTAACCCAAACACAGATAGTCAGACGGTTTCAGACCTTGCTGGGCTGTGGCTGCTTCTCTTGCATGGTTCCTTATGTCTCTGCATTTTGTAGCTGATTCTTAATAATTCTACTAACTTCTTTCCTACTACTAATCCCCTTGGCCGATCTACCTCAGCTTATCTGCAGCATCGACAGGTGGTGAGATAAGACTGGGGAAGGGGGGAAAGTTGGTAGGGGATGGTTGGTTACTCCTCTCTTGGAGATTTTGGTCTCTGGGAGGGGTGTGGTGTCTGTATTACCTTTTCATTGTATATATCTGTAAATATCTGTTATACCTTATAAATATCTGCTTGTATATTGTGCATTGCTGTAAATATAATGCTTCATTTATCAACTTCCAGGCAGTCTGAGTCTAGCCTGGGTTATTTCAAAAGATGGGGGGGCAGGTAATTGCTAAACCACCACACAGGGACAGCCTCTGCTCACTTGTGCCCTGAGATAGAACAAGAGGCAACGGATGGAAACTACAGCACAGGAAGTTCCACTTCAACATGAGGAAGAACTTCTTGACTCTTAAGGGTCCCAGATCACTGGCACGGTCTACCCAGAGAAGTTGTGGAGTCTCCTCTGGAGCCTTTCCAGCCCTGTCTGAATGTGTTCCTGTGTGACCTGCACTAGATAGGTCGTGCTCTGGCAGGGGGGTTGGACTGGAAGATCTCCAGAGATCATTTCCAACGCCTAACATCCTGTGATCTTGTGATGTTCTAACAGAGCTGAACATCAGACAGATTATTTATGTTCTGTATTTGTGTGTTTAAAGGCAAGGGCCAGCATTTTTTCCTTCTCTATCTTACTACCATCCTGAACCCAGCATGTTAACAAGCCTAAGCTGATGTTCATGTTTGGAAAAAAAAAACAGACTCTCAGAGCTTCATTACTTATTTTGTAATTATTTTAACTACTCACTCAACAATGAGTATTTTTGCTTACTTCTTTAGATTTCACAGTTTATGTACAGAATTGCCTTTTAACAACCTCTCTCTGGGCTCCCACAACCTTAATTAATTTCAAAACTATATAAACCTCTGTGCCATCTGGTAACTTTTTGCAGTGTAATTATGCTGATAAATGTGTGCATGGTATTAGATATTTTCCATTACAGAGGTGACTAATGTTGCTTCTCTATTTACAAATCTGTCTGCAGCTTTCTGTTACAGGTCCATTTGAGAAGGCTAAGAGAGTTGATAATTTAAATTTATCTCTTACAGAAACCTGACTCCAAGGTTTTGGGTTGTTGTGGGTTTGTTTGATTTGCATTTTGGTTTTGGTTCTTTTTTTCCCAATTTTTCAGATATTATTTAAATTATGCACTACTGTTCATTCAAATCAGCCTCCTGCCTTGTAAATTTGGTATACAAAGTAACAAAAGTTCCACTGAAGTAGTTTTGCACATTTTATGGTACACTGCCAAAGGAAATTTTGAATAAAACTGTTGTTGCACTGCAAGAAGAAAAAAATCATGATGGAAGCAGCACTTTTCCCCCTTGCTTTGGAATCTTAGGAATACATCTGCATATCTGAAGGGAAGTTCAGAAAGACAGCGGACTTTGATGTAAACTTCAAAGTACTGTATCTGATCTCTGCTACACTAGACTAGAGAAGATTATGTCTACAATTGCCTGAAAGGAGGTTGTAGCCAGGTGAGGTTGGTCTCTTTTCTGAGGCATCCAGTGACAGAACAAGGGGTCACAGTCTCAAGTTGCACCAGGGGAGATTTAGGCAGGATGTTAGGAAGGAGTTCTTCACAGAATAACTGACCACTGGAATGGGCTGCCCAGGGATGTGGTGAGTCACAGTCCCTGGTAAAAAGCCACTGGAAATGGCACTTGGTGCCATGGTTTAGGTGATTAGAAAACTGTATTGGGTTAAGGCTAGCTACCCCGAGTCCAAAAGCCCAATAAAAACTCGATCCAATTTAGAAGTAAAAAGGGTACAAAAACTTTAACAACAAATAGGAGGGAAAGGGTTTTTTACAGAAGGGGGGAGAAAGGGGAAACAAACTTCAGGATATGGGGAATGAGGGAGAAAGGTACAGAGACTGAGGAGAAGTGGAGAAAGGGACAAATACAACCACAGCAGGCAATCACACCCTCATGTGGTAAGATGTGGGGGGACAGATCAGTGTGGGAGCAACGGGGTTTTAGTGATGGTTCTCAACCCACTGCCCTGAAGCATCCTGGGGACAGAATAGTGCATCCAGGGTTCTGCAGAGATGGGCCATATCCAATTCAAATTCTGCCTGCCAAGGGAAAAAAATCCAGAGGTAATTCAAATAGTAGTAATGGTATGAGGGGTAGAGATAAGCTAGTAGATAAAGACGTATCTGAGCATAGACAAGACAATATACTGGCTGTGGAAAAGCATGCTCAAAGAAAAGAATGCATGCTCAAAGAACAGGATAAAAGAAAATCAGTGAATAAGTAAGCACCAATAGAGGCACAACTGAAATGCCTCTACACTAATGCAAGAAACATGGGGAACAAACAGGAGGAATTAGAAATATTTGCAAGCCTTCAGGCTTATGATATTATTGGCATCACTGAGACATCGTGGGATGGTTCTCATGACTGGAGCGTAGGGATAGATGGGTATAGACTTTTCAGGAGGGACAGGCAGGGGAGAAGAGGAGGGGGTGTAGCCCTCTACATCAGTAATAAGCTGGATTCCATGGAGCTCAACCTAGGGATACCTAACACACAAAGAGAGAGCATATGGGTGAAGGTTAAAGGGAAGGCACGGGAAGAGGACATCACAGTAGGAGTCTGCTACAGACCTCCTGATCAGGAAGGCGAAGCAGATGAGGCCCTTTACAAACAAACAGGAGAAGCTTCACGCTCACAGGCCCTGGTACTCATGGGGGACTTTAACCCTCCTGACATCTGTTGGAAGGACAACACAGCACAGCACCAGCAATCTAAGAGGTTCCTGGAATGTGTTGATGATAACTTCCTGTTTCAGGTGGTAGAGGAACCCACAAGAAAAGGTTCTGTGCTGGACCTAGTCCTCACCAACAAGGAGGGCCTGGTGAGTGAAGTAAAGCTGAAGGGTACCCTAGGATGCAGTGACCATGAAATGGT
>VWZI01022954.1:1652-64902 GCA_013396835.1 Psilopogon haemacephalus
AGAACATGAACAAATGGGATGGTAAACCTACTTCAGTCCTTTCAAAGAGAGTCAGGGAACTGCAGAGTGGCAGAAACAGAGGCAACAATGCCAGAAGAGTAGCTGTCACTTCTTCAGCTCCTCAGAGCAATTGCAATTATTCTAATAATTGTAATTCCTCTCACAACAACAACAACAACCACTGTGTACACCCTACATGCCATGTTCAGCATTAGGGGTGCCCTTCCCCTAGCCAGGAGGAGGACAGGGATAGTGGAGAAAACCGAATCTATTGGAATGTATTCATTAGGTGGCCTGGCAGTTCAAAAGTTCAGAAATACAGGGCTTTAGTTGATACAGGTGCTCAGTGTACTTTATTGCCATCAAATTGCAAAGGGACAGAAGTTATAACTATTTCTGGAATCACTGGTGGATCTCAAGAGTTAACTAAGTTAGAGGCAAACCCACTACACTTTCTTATCTGCCTACGTGCAGAACAGCTATTAATACCAAATTAGGTTTCTAAACCATCACAACAACTACAGGGGTGCACCACTAAAGTGGCCTGGTGGTGCAAACCAAAGAGTAAAGTGCTTTTAAAAAAAGAAACAAAACGAAGGTCTTTTTCTGGAAAGTCACAGGTCTATCCCCTGTGACTTTTGCCTTCAAGACATGGATAATATTTGCTCTTTTCCTGCTTTATTGCCAGTGTTACTTTCTGCTGATGCCATTTGTCTCCTGCTTTCTGCAGGCAGTTCCTGGGCACAGCTCTGAGTGCCAGAGTTGCAAGCACAGACTATTTCAGGTGCTGCTATTTGATTTCTTTCACTTTTCTGGGCTGTTCACAGTTCCACCTCACAACTCAGGATGCTTCAGGATTTGTTTCAAAGGTAGCAGCTGCTGTTCCGGGAATGTCCAACTCTTTGAAGTACATGAACTTCATTCCCATTGAAAAATTATTAACTGCTCAAGACTGAACATGAGCAGATGTGTTGCTTTTCCCTGGGTTTGGATACTTCTCCCAAGTAACAAGGACAAGAGGAAATGGCCTGAAATTGTGCCAGGGGAGGTTTAGATCAGACATCAGGAACAATTTCTTTGCTGCAAGAGTGGCCAAGCACTGGAACAGGTTGCATACGGAGGTGGTGGATTCCTCATCCCTGAAGAAATTCCTGCATGATCGGCAGTGGGAAAGCCTCGGCAACGACCAACTGAGCTGCACTTTTGATTTGGTTTTCTCGGGCTTTCCAGGTTTCCTTGGGGGCTTTCTGTGGGTAGAGGAACCTGTGTTGGTTTGAGCTAATTGGAGAATTTGAGTGAGAAATTAAACACTGTGCCACTTCACCCAGTTTGAGAGAGAAGAAAGAGGATTGTTTTGAGAATGTTCCCAAAACATCCAGATAAGCCAGTGTGCTTGCGCAGTCAGTCGGCTCTGGGTCCACGCAGGCTTCAGCAGCTTCTTTCCTTTGTCTCTCTGCCTTTGAACTAATTCAGAGTAAAATCACTAAAACCATTCATTCCTTCCTGCCACTAATCTTTCTGACCGATCTTCAGCTTATCTGCAGCATCATCAAGTGGTGAGATAAAGCTGGGGGAAGGAGGGAAAGGTGGTGGTGGGGGGTTTGGTTTCCCTCTCTTGGGAATTTTGGTCTCCAGGAGGGGTGTGGTGTCTGTATTCCTTTTTTACTGTATATTTCTGTAAATATCTGTTATATCTTGTAAATATTTGCTTGTATATTTGCATTGCTGTAAATATAAAGCTTCATTTATTAACTTCCAGTGTGTTTTTCTGAGTTTTAGCCGGGATTTTAAAAGGTGGGGGGGGGCAGGTCACTGCAAACCCGCTACAGAACCTCAGGGAAGGGGCAGGACAGGCGAGGGCTATCCAGAGCGCACCTGCTCGGAAAGTGACGTAGCTGGGGGCAGTTGCCAGGGGACCGCGCGGAATTTAAATGGCTCATTAGCGCCAGATCACTCATTCCCCCCTGACCAGCAGTGGGAGAGCCTGTGCAATGAACGCCGCCAGTAGCGCCTCTGGGGTGGGGAGGAGAAAACAAAACAAAACAACCAAAATCCCACTAACCTACTCATAACCTATATACCATAACAAGTAAGCATTATGGTCTCCACCCAGCAAAGGAAGGGCAAACTCCTGGTGCCAGCGCAGATGGAGATGGGAACTAAGAAAAAGGAAGAAATGAAGCAGGCTCAGACAAAGGCTAGTACAGAAACAGCGGGCACTCAAACAGAGACCATGCACAAGCACGCAGACGTTCAGGCAGCTGGCTGCAGTGAGTGCTGGAGCCTGGCACTGGATATGAAGGACAGCAGGAACAACACCTGTGTTAGGTGTGAGCAGATCAGTGACCTGATGAACATGGTGGCTGAACTAAAAGAAGAGGTAGAGAGACTAAGAACTGCAAGGGACTGCGAAAGGGAAACTGACTTTTTTCATATCATGCTTTCTACAGAACCTGAACAAGGGCTAACTCCTAGTGAAGCAGGGGGCCTGATTTCCTCTCATCAGCAACTCTCAGCCTCCATGCAGTAACGCATAGGAGCAGGGTGAATGGGAACAGGTCTCTGCCTGACAGAACAAAAGTAAACGAAGCAAGCCTGCTACTCTAAGAAGCAGACTGCCGGCAGTGTATGTGCAGAATAGGTATGAGGCTCTGCAGGAAGAACAGGTAATCAGTAAGAATGAGGGCACAAAAATCCCAGAAACTGCACCAAAGACAGGTTGCCTCAGGCCAACCATCAAAACCCATTTGGAAAAGAAGCCTTGAAGGGTCACTGTTATAGGAGACTCTGTACTGAAGGGAGCAGAGGGCCAAATATAAAGATCAAATCCACTTCATAGAGAGGTCTGCTGCCTCCCAGGTGCTCAGGTAAGGGACATTCTAGGTAAAATTCCCAAACTTGTGAGACCTTCAGACTACTGCCCACTTCTGGTCTTTCTGGGTAGCGACGATGCAAGAATGAGACGCTCACAATCAACTAAAAGAGACTTCAGGACCTTAGGAAAACAGCTAAAGGGATCAGGAGCTCAGGTTGTGTTCTCCTCTATCCATCTAACATCAGCGATGAACATGTGAATGTTTAGGAAGAGCCAACAGATCAATTCGTGGCACTGTGACTGGTGTCATCAACAGGGATTTGGATTCTACAATCATGGCTCAGTTTACAAGGCTCCAGAGCTGCAAATAACTAATGAGAGACACTGGTCCCAGAGGGGGAAAAGGATCCTGGGGCAGGAATTGGCAGGGCTCATTGATAGGGTTTTAAACTAGATTTGAAGGTGGAAGGGGTTAACAGTCTCCTGCTGGCTGGTGACAAACAGTGGGGCAGCTCACCAGAGGCAGAGGAACTGAAAGTTAATGAGTGCCCTGAACTCACTGCCCTGAGACAAGCCAGGGATGTTGTACCAGGACAAACTGAGGAAATCAAGGGGAACTGGCACACAAGGAGGACAGGGCCAGCCTAGCTGAAGTGCCTCTATGCAAATGCACAGAGCATGGGCAACAAACAGGATGAACTAAGGGCCACTGTGCTGCAAGGATGCCATGACATAGTGGCTATTACTGAAACTTGCTGGGATGATTCCCATGACTGGAATGTAGGGATAGATGGGTACAAGCTCTTCAGGAAGGATAGGCAGGGAAGGAAAGGAGGAGGTGTTGCCCTCTATATCAGTGACCAGCTAGAATCAGTGGCACTCCACTTGGGGAAGGATGATGAGCTGGTTGAGAGTGTACGGGTTAAAACTAAAGAGACGACAGGGGAGGGTGATGTTACTGTAGGGGGTCTGCTACAGGTCATCTCACCAGCAGAACCAAACAGATGAGGCCCTTCACAGGCAAATAGAAGTGGCCTCCAGGTCACATGCCCTGGTCCTCATGGGGGATTTCAACTACCCTGACATCTGCTGAAGGTACAACACAGCAAGGCGTCAGCAATCCAGGATGTTCCTGGATTGCATAGATGACAACTTCCTCCTCCAAATGGTAGAGGAACCAACTAGAAAACGTGCTATGCTGGACCTTGTTCTCACCAATAGAGAAGGGCTGGTGACCAATGTGAAGCTCATGGACAGCCTTGGTTGCAGTGACCATGAAACAGTTGAATTTGAGATCCTTAGGGCAACTGGGAGGACATTTTCCAAGCTTACGACCCTAGACTTCAGGCATGTAGACTTTGATCGCTTCAGGGATCTCTTGGCCAAAGTATCATGGGACGAAGCCCTGGAGGGAAGAGGGACCTGGGACAGCTGGACAGTATTCAAGGATCACATCCTCTGTGCTCCGGAGCAATGTATACCAACAAAGAGGAAAGCAGGGAAAAATGCCACGAGGCCTGCCTGGCTGAGAAAGGAGTTCCTGGACATGCTGTCTCACAAGAAAGAACAGCTAGAATGGGGGGTATATAAGGAAGATGCCCAAGCAGCTAGAGATCTGGTTAGGAAAGCCAAGGCACAGTTTGAATTGAATCTAGCCAGGGAAGTCAAAGGCAACATCAAGAATTTCTACAGGTATATTAATGGTAAAAAGACTAGAGAAGGCGTGGGCCCTCTCAGAAAGGAAACAGGTGAAATGGTCACAAGTGACATGGAAAAGGCTGAGGTTCTCAATGACTTCGTAACCTTGGTCTACACTGCAAAGGCCTCAAGCCACACTCCTGGAGTCACGGAAGGTAATGGCAGGGACTGGAAGGAAGAGCTGCCCATCATAAATAAAGGTCAGGTTCGTGATCACCTGAAGAACCTGAAAGTATTCAGGTCCATGGGTTTCAACGAGATACAGCCACGGGTACTGAGAGAACTGGTAGAAGAGGTTGCTAAAGCCCTCTCTAATATATTACAAAAGTCTTGCCAGTCTGGTGAAGTCCCCACTGACTGGAAAAGGGGAAACGTAACTCCCATTTTCAAATGGGGTAGGAAGGAAGACCAGGGAACTACAGGCCAGTCAGCCTCACTTCTGTGCCCGGTAAGATCATGGAGCAGATCCTCCTGGAGGCACTACTGACACAGGAGAATATTGAAGAGGTGATTGGTCCAATAAGCATGGCTTCACCAAGGGCAGATCCTGCCTAACAAACCTGGTGGCCTCCTATGAACAGGTCACAACATGAATAGATGAGGGGCAAGCAACTGATGTCATTTACCTGGACCCGAGCAAAGCCTTTGACACTGTCCTGCAGCACATCCTGGTCTCCAAGCTGGTGAAACATGGGTGGGTTTGATGGGTGGACCACCAGGTGGATAA
The DNA here is from genome assembly GCA_013396835.1 of Psilopogon haemacephalus. Classification (NCBI taxonomy): domain Eukaryota; kingdom Metazoa; phylum Chordata; class Aves; order Piciformes; family Megalaimidae; genus Psilopogon; species Psilopogon haemacephalus. Next base: position 6,893 of record VWZI01022954.1, read on the forward strand.
AGAACTGGCTTGATGGCTGCACCCAAAGAGTGGCTGTCAATGGGTGCATGTCCAAGTGGAGACCAGTGACAAGCAGAATCCCTCAGTTATCAGTCCTGGGACCAGTCTTGTTCAACATCTTTGTGGGTGACATGGACAGAGGCATTGAGTGCACCCTCAGCAAGTTTGCTGATGACATCAAGCTATATGGTACAGTAGACATGCTGGAGTGCAGGGATGCCATCCAGAGGGACCTGGACAGGCTGGAGAGGGGGGCACAAGCCAGCCTCATTGCGTTCAACAAAACCGAGTGCAAGGTCCTGCATCTGGGTCGAGGCAATTCCCAGCACAAATACAGGCTGGGCAGTGACTGGCTGGAGAGCAGCCCTGTGGAGAGGCACTTCAGTGTACTGATGGACAAGAAGTTCAACATGAGCTGGCACCCGGAGTACTGCATCCAGTTCTGAAGCCCCTATTACAAGAGGGATGTGGACGTGCTGGAGCATGTCCAGAGAAGGGCCATGAGGATGATCAGAAGGCTGGAGGACCTCTTCTATGAGAAGAGACTGAAAGAGTTGGGCCGTTTAGTTTGGAGAAGAGGAGGCTCTGAGGTGACCTTATAGTGGCTTTCAGTATCTGAAGGGGGCCTACAGAAAAGCTGGGAAGGGACTTTTTAGGCTATCAGGTAGTGACAGGACTAGGGGGAATGGAGCAAAGTTGGAGGTGGGAAGATTCAGATTGGATGTGAGGAGGAAGTTCTTCACCATGAGAGTGGTGAGACCCTGGAATGTCCAGGGGGGTGGTTGGGGCAACATCCCTGGAGGTGTTTAAGGCTAGGCTGGATGAGGCTCTGTCCAGCCTNAAGGGGGCCTACAGAAAAGCTGGGAAGGGACTTTTTAGGCTATCAGGTAGTGACAGGACTAGGGGGAATGGAGCAAAGTTGGAGGTGGGAAGATTCAGATTGGATGTGAGGAGGAAGTTCTTCACCATGAGAGTGGTGAGACCCTGGAATGTCCAGGGGGGTGGTTGGGGCAACATCCCTGGAGGTGTTTAAGGCTAGGCTGGATGAGGCTCTGTCCAGCCTGCTGTAGGGTAAGGTGTCCTTGCCCATGGCAGGGGGATTGGAAGTAGATGATCCTTATGGTCCCTTCCAACCCTGACTGGTTCTATGACTCTATGAAATGTGCGAACATGGCACTTACAGACATGGCCTAGTGTTGTAGGGTAGAAGGTTAGACTTGATGAGGTCTTTTAGCAGCCTTAATGGTTCTGTGAATCTAGGCATCAAGTGCAGCATTGCCAGTGGATGCAGAGAGATTCTGCCCCTCTACTTTGTTCTGAGGAGACGTCACCTGGAATTCTGTGTCCAGCTCTGGAGCCTTAACACAAAAACAACATGGTGGGTCCAGAGGAGGGCCACAAAAATGATCAGGAGGTTGGAGCTGCTTTACTACAAGGACAGGCTGAGGGTTCTGGGGTTGTTTAGCCTGGAGAAGAGAAGGCTCCATGGAGACCTAACCTTGACCTTTCAGTACCAGAAAGGGCTACCAGAAGGCTGCAGAGAGACTGTTTGCAAAGGCCTGCAGGGACAGGACAAGGGCAATGGCTTCAAACTAGAGCAGAGCAGATTTAGATTGGATGTGAGGAGCAAGTTCTGCACCATGAGGGTGGTGGAACACTGGCACCGGTTGCCCAGGGAGGTGGTTGAAGCCCCATCACTGGAGATATTGAAGGTGAGGCTGGACAGGGCTCTAGACAACCTGATCTATTTGAGGCTGTCCCTGCTGAGTGCAGAGGGGGTTGGACTGGATGAGTTTGGAGGTCCTTTCCAACCATTCTATGATTCTATGTAAGTCATTAAATGCAAAATACCTTTGGGATAATCAGCAGAGATGAACTGAAGAGTGTGGAAGCACAAACCAAAACTGAAGTATGCACTTATTGAAGTCTTTGCACAATGACAGACAGTACTTTGCAAGAAAACTAACATTTTAAAAATAAGTATAAATGCCTTCTCCTGACCTGGGAACTTCTGCAATGCCATCAAACACTGAATATACTAGAAACACTCCTTTTCAGTGTGACTTTTTGTAATACTCTCCCAAAACAGAGGGAGTAATTCAGGGCAGCCTGCCTTTCTCAGGTAATACCTCACACCCACCAAGGGCAGCATGCCTGGCATCAAGCAAGCACATGAAGGAAGAAAATTTCACCTCAAATCTCAAATCTCCAGGCCTGGAGACTGCCTTCTTTTCATCCTAATAACTTTAGGGTAGCTTATTAACAGGAATCACTGCAGAAAGCCTCAAATGTACACCTTTCCCACCACTTACCCCAAGGAAAAAGTGTAATTTCATCTGGGGCTAAATACACTCTCAAGGTAAAAGTCGTGTCCTTTGTTGTAAGGAGCAACCAGAATCATCTGAGTAGCTGTTACTCTAGAGGCAGCAGTGGGAGGGGGAAATGGCACTGCTCTGAAGCACAGTGACTCAGCTGCAGAGGTGTGATTTGTTACATAGCTCTGCCTGGAAACTTGGACCATAAGCCATCCTCACAGCCAAGGGAATGCAAAGGATGTTGCTGCAGCCCAGCACTGCCAGAATGAGCCGAGACTCACAGCTTGTGCTGCGCACAGCACCATCATCTTAGCTGCCAAGAACTGCTGAGTGTCCAGCAAACTTCCACAAAGCTGACTTCCACAAAGCTGCCCAGGGAGGCCCAATCCTGTGTCCTGGGCTGTCACGTCCCCCGATATTGAGCAGTTAAATTAACTCAAATTTTTATGGGGAAATTAACATCTCTCCTTGGCAAAGGGTAGACACAGCAAGCTTATGTGCTAGCAATATATTTCTTCCCATCTCCTCTTTCCTTGATTGAGCTCTCTTCCTCTCATGGTTTCTTTCTCTCCAGCATAACTTTACAGAAATGAGCTATTCACAGTCAACAGGCTGTATCTTGGGGCGGAAGTGCTTTCAGCTCAAACTGGCTGTCTTTAGATGTAGCCTTGGGTGATTCTCCCTCTCTACTCCACTCTGGTGAGACCCCACCTGGAGTTGTGCATCCAGTTTTGGAGCCCCTATTACAGGAGGGATGAGGACATGCTGGAGTGTGTCCAGAGAAAGGCCACAAGGATGATCAGAGGGCTGGAGCACCTCTGCTGTGAGGACAGACTGAGGGAGTTGGGGCTGTTCAGTCTGGAGAAGAGGAGGCTCTGAGGTGACCTTATTGTGGCCTTCAGTTTCTGAAGGGGGCCTACAAAAAAGCTGGAGAGGGACTTTTTAGGCTATCAGGTAGTGACAGGACTAGGGGGAATGGAGCAAAGCTGGAGGTGGGGAGGTTCAGATTGGATGTGAGGAGGAAGTTCTTCACTATGAGAATGGTGAGACCCTGGAATGGGTTGCCCAGGAGGTGGTTAGGGCAACATCCCTGGAGGTGTTTAAGGCCAGGCTGGATGAGGCTCTGTCCAGCCTGCTGTAGGGTAGGGTGTCCCTGCCCATGACAGGGTGGTTGGAACTAGATGATCCTTGTGGTCCCTTCCAACCCTGACTGATTCTATGATTCTATTATTCCATGATTCTTAGGACACAAAGCTAATAGAAGTAGCTGGGTTTTCCTACAGCTGTTTTGGACCTCTTCACCTGACCAGGACCAGACAACTGAAACTTTCCAAGGCCTGCACTCTGAAGATGATTAAGGGACCAGAACATCAGTCCAATGAGGAAAGGCTCAGAGACCTGCAATCTAGAGAGGGTATCTGATTGACATTTACAAATATCTGAAGAGTGAGTGCCAAGAAGGACCCAGACTTTTTTCCACCGGTGCCCTGTGAGGGACAATGGACACAAACTGGAAGGGACAAACTTCTCTCCTGTGAGGGTGACAGCACTAGAAAAGGCTGCCCAGAGAGGTTGTGGAGTTTCCTTCTCTAAAGACTTTTACAACCTGTCTGGATACCTTCCTGTTGTGGCCTACTCGAGATGATCCTGGTTTGGCAAGGGGGTTTGGAGTCAGTGATCTCTGGGGTTCACTCCAACCCACACTATTCTGTGATTCTATGAGAAAAGCAGTGTGGGTGCTTGGCTCTGTATTCATCCTGCTAAAACAGCCTTTTCCTCGCAGTCCTGCTGTCACGCTGCTATGTGGTATTGGACTGAACAGTTTAGAGCACAGAGAAGCAAACCCAGAACTATCTGTAGTTGATTGAGGAGGCAGGAAGCCAGCTCAGCTGGATTATCATCCCTATGGAAAGATAACCAGTGCAAGCACAACTTCTGCAGGGGTACCTCAAGCTAGTTCTGCTGTGAGAAGAGTTAGTGCTGATGTTATGCACACAGGTCAGTCTTACATCTTTCTACCTGTGCATCACTCAGAATGAGAAATGATGTCTACTCACACTTGCGAGTGTAACCACACATTGGCTGCCTCAGCTGAAGCACAAAATTGGGATGATCGTTCTTCATCCCAAGCAGAGGAGGGCACACATTACTTGTGGCAGTGCAAACATGCTAGTTACTCATCAAGAGTGCAAACATGGCGGAGAGAAAAAAAAAAAATAAAAGAAAAAAGAGCCTACACCAGGTCTTTGCTCTGCATCCTGAGGTTGCTGCAGTGTTTTCGTTCCAAAACCAAAAGTCCTAAAGTCTGGTTTACTGCACTGCTGAGCTATGGCCCAAGACACAAGATAAAAAAAAATATGCTAATGCCTAACAGGTCAAAACAAAGTCAGGAGCAGGTCCAGAGGAGGCCACCAAAATGATCAGGACGTTGTAGCAGTTCTGCTGTGAAGACATTCTGAGGGAGCTGGGGGTGTTCAGCCTGGAGAAGAGAAGGCTCCAGGGACAGCTAATCACAACCTGCCGGTACCTGAAGGGGCTACAAGAAGGCTGCAGAGAGACAGTTTACAAAGGCCTGCAGGGACAGGATGAGGGCAATGGCTTCAAACTAGAGCAGAGCAGATTTAGATTGGATGTTAGGAGCAAGTTCTGCACCATGAGGGTGGTGGAGTGTTGGCACAGGTTGCCCAGGGGGGTGGTTGTGTTCAGTATCCCTGGAGATATTGAAGGTGAGGCTGGACAGGGCTCCAGGTGACCTGATGTAGTTGAGGATGTCCCTGCTGAGAGCAGAAGGGGGATTGGACTGTATGACCTTTGGAGGTCTCTTCGAAATCAGACAATTCTGTGATTCTGTGAAGCAAAATGGAAAGAGGCCACGAGGCTAAAATTTAGATGAGAATTACAGGGAAGACACAGGCTATACCAAACTGACAGGAGACACATACAGGGAGAAAGCATAAGGAAATGAGAGGAGAAGCAAGCTTACAAGATTATGGCACTTCAAGACTCAACTGACCAGGCTGAACAGACTTTTTGATGGGCCCAGGCCCACTGACATCCTAAATCAAAATCTCTGGAGTGCCTCCTTACCCAGACAGAGCACAGACAAATGGGTCACTGCTGAACTGATTGGCTCACAATTTGGAGGCTATGGGGTCTTTCAAATGAAGCTATGTATCCTGGGTGAGTCCTGAAGTTCCTTAGACTTCACTAGAAGGTGAGGTTATTCATCAAACATATCCTCTGGCTGAACTTCTGTGATAAGTATGAGTTGTCTCCCTGGCTCCTTCAAATGATGCAGACATCTAGATTAGGTGGTGCTGAACATAAAGAGCCTTGAAGCACTTTATGTTCTCCTGATGAAAGATGTTACAGAAATATATATTAAGTAGCATAAGCAATGAGATGCAGAACAGGTATTTCAGGTCTAAGCCCATTCCGAATGTGCCTCCCAGCTCTGGTCCCACCTCCAGTCACATCTTTGCAGCTGCTGCATGGGCTGTTTGGGACAGCAGAAAATAACTAGTTCATTCCTATGAACCACAATTCCAAGGGAAGGAGCTATGGAGCTGCTTCTAAGCTCCAGTTTGCACTTAACTCGAGGATATTGCCACAGTCCTTCCTTAAGGAAGACATATGCAAGCTGTTCTCCTATGCATAATGGCTGTGTTACCACTCCCCTTGAGTTGAGTGGACACAGGCTGTATCAGCCTCTTTCAGTATCACCTCCTTATTACCAAAAGGACAGTGATGTTCTCCTATAACCTCTGAAGAAAATCACAACTCAGTTCACTGCAGCCCAAAGAGGTGAGAGAAAGTGCAGCTTGCAGATGAACTTATAATAAACACTTCAGCGGTAGGGACACGGTCACTTGGATAAAGCTTTGCATCTCCTTTCATCCCTTTGGCTGGGCCAGAAGATGGAATGCAAAAATACAGCTTGCAACAGAGACACCAAGAGAGTTTCTGACCCTCCAATTACTGAACAGGACCAAGAGCTGTAACAGAGAAAACTTCAGTAAAGTCAGAGACTCGTGGGTAAAGGGTCACCCTCACACTCTGATAAAGCATTTAGCATTTGATGCCTCCCTACTAGCTCTGCATTATCTACTTCTCACAAGGGCTTCACAAGGTGAGCACATAACCCAGTCAGGCTCTCAGCCCACATTGCTCCACGGAGGAAGAGGATAGAAATAAAGCAGAACAAGAGGACACAGTCTCAAACTGTGCCAGAGCAGGTTTAGCCTGGACATTAGGAAGAAACAGTGATTGCCCATTGGAACGGGCTGCCCGGGGAGGTGGTGGAGTCACCATCCCTGGACATGTTTAAAAGGAGACTGGATGAGACACTTAGTGCCATGGTTTAGTTAATAGAAGGGTTAGGTGATAGGTTGGACTTGATGATCCTAAGGGCCGTTTCCAACCTGGTTAATTCTGTGATTCTGTGATCTACCAACAGTCTTTGTGTAAGACAAAGAAGCATTGTTCAGATAGACTGTCCCTCTGCAGTGATACCCTTCCCCACAATGTACCCCAGGGCCTGGGCTCTGCAAGTCAGCATTTAATACTTGCTGTGCCCACTAAAGCTACCGCAGCTCATCTCTGTCTGGGGAAGCACAGAAGCACTTAGCAGTGTTGTGCCTCAGACTGCAGCTACATGCTTCCAAAACCTTTTTTTTTCTGCAAAAGAATCATAGAATTGTTTTAGTTGGGAAAGCCCTCCAAGGTCATCAAGTCCAACTGTCAACCCAGCACCACTATGGCCATTAAACCGTTGTCTCAAAGCGCCATGTCCACATGTTTTTTAACACCTCTGGGGACAGTGCCTCCACTCCTTCCCTGGGCAGCCTGTTCCAAAGTCCAAACATGCTTTCAGTAACTACATTTTCCCTAATATCCAAATTAAACCTCCCATGGCACAACTTCTCTCATGCTATCACTTGATATTAGAGAGAAGAGACCAACACCAACCTCCTTCCAGCCTCCTTTCAGTTAGCTGTAGACAGCAATTAAGGTATCCACTCAACTTCCTCTTCTCACAAAATCACAGAAAACATCTGGTGGGAAGAGACCTCCAAGTGCATCCTGTCTAATCTTTCATCTAGCACTGCAGGGACAACACTGAACCATGTCCCTAAGCACCAGCTCCACAGGCTGCTGAAACAGCTCCTGGGATGGTGACTGAAGCACTGCCCTGGGCAGACCATTCCAATGGCTGAGAACCCTCAGAAGAAGTATTTCCTAGCATCAAGTCTGAACCTCACAGCCCCAGCTGCCTCAGCTAATCCTCGTAAGATTTTCCCTCCCAACCTACACTGCTCTTCTTTGCATGTGTTCCAGCACCTCAATGTCTTCTTATAGTCAGGGGCCCAGAACTGAACACAGAATTCAAGGCGCAGCCTCACCAGAATACTGGTGGCCTTCTTGGCCACCTGGGCACACACTGGATCATGTTTATCCAGCTGTCAAACACACACCCCTGCCTCAGGTCCTCTTCTGGTCAGTGTGACCCGCTGTGCAGGACCCAGCACTTGGCCTTACTGAACCTCATAAACTGACCTTGACTCATCAGTCCAGCCTGGCCAGATACCTCTGCAGACTCCCTGCCTTTGAGCAAACCAACACTTCTGTCCCCTGTCATTTACCATTTAAAAAAAAGCCTTTAAATAAGAACCAGCTGCCTAAATAACCAACTTACTGCTGCAGTACTCCCCTTGCTGGGCCACAAACACTCCCTGCACAGGAACTGCATCTGAAAAGCTGGCAGGAACAGCCTTTATTGCAAAGACTGTCAATTACAGCTTCAAAAGTGAATCTCAGTAGCCTATGCCACACATGCCAGCAGGAAAGATGTGCCTATCCTCTGCTTTGGGGAGTACTCAGAGACTTCAGGTTTCAGTTCCCAGTGGATCACATATTCCAGGAAAATGTTTGATGCTTTTCAAAGCAACAACCAAAGAGAGAAGTGTTAGCACATTAATGATCTGAAAGGGCATTCACAGTGCTGTTCTCTCTCAGGCTACCTGCTGCAGTTAGCCTAGCCCCAGCTCTCAGTTAGCTTTCACTGTGGAGCTAGAACCAGTGCTTTTTAAATACTCTGTAAATACAAACTGCCCGTGAGTGAGATAACTTGGAACAAAGGCTGCAGAAAGGCCTTGCTTGGAGGGCCATCACTAAACAATGAGCTGCCTTTCCTCCAGCCCAGCCACTGACATCTTGCCAACACAATTACCATCAGGAGAGTCCATTCTGGAGTGCATTCACTCTGTCCAAGAAAGTGTATTTAAAATGGATTACTTCTGCTCTTTAAGCAGGCAATCAATAGAGATGTGGGCTGCAATCAGTTCAGAACTATCTGTGGGCTGCAGCTCTTATCCTCAGTGTCTCTTCAGAAATTAATTAAAAATCAATGAAGTGTGCAGCCCATTAATAAGGATCCTCCAGATGAACAGATATCAGCATAGCCTTCCCTCAGTGACAAAACAAACACAGCCCCAGTGCAAACATGAAAAAAACCAGTACCTTAAGAACCCTGGAATATTGCATCCAGTTCTGGGTTCCCCAGTTCAAGAGGGGCAGAGATCTACTGGAGAGAGTCCAAGGCAGGGCTACAAGAATGCTGAAGGGACTACAGCATTGCCTAATGAGGAAAAGCTGACAGCCCTGGGGCTGCTTAGTCTGCAGAGAAGGCTGAGATGGGATCTGAGCAATGGCTATCAACAGCTGAGGGATGGGGGTCAGGAATGAACGGACAGGGGCAGCCTCTGCTCACTTGTGCCCTGGCATATGGAAACTGTAGCACAGCAAGTTCCACCTCAACATGAGCAACAATTTCTTTGCTGTAAGGGTCCCAGAGCAGTGGCATAGGCTGCCCAAAAAGATTGTGGAGCCTCCTTCTGTGGAGCCTTTGCAGCCCTGTCTGGATGTGTTCCTCTGTGACCTGAGCTAGATCGTACTGTCCTGCTGTGGCAGGAGAGTTGGGCTGGAAGATCTCCAGAACTCTCTTCCAACCCCTAATATCATGTGATCCTATGAACTGTAACCTTTCATGGTTATGCTCTGCATTTGTCATGGTAGGCCTGAATAGGCCAAAATAGGCCTGAACATGTCCTGGCTTGCCCAGACATATTCTTCTACTCTCCCTCTCTGTTGTGGGGAGAAGCAACCATGGGATAGAGGACAAAGAACTTTGAGCCACTGAGTCTAAGGACCCTGGCTTTCCCAGACTTGTTTTACTTCTGTGGTAAACAAGGTACACACATTTGGTTTGTGCCTGCCTATGTTCTTCTCAAATTTGGGTAAAAGCAAGCCTATGGCTTCACCTAATATGGTCAGACTTGGCTGACTGCGATTCTGATTGGCTAATTTATGTCCAAAGGCCCATTAATTTTTGTCTGTATTGATAAAAATAGATGAGCCAGTAACACAACATGCTCTGCCCTTGTATTTGTGCTTCCGACTGCTACAGTCTGCTGTCATTGCTCTTGCTTCTGGCAGTGTTATGCCTCACTGCTGTATTGCACCCTGCCTACACCTGCCAAGGTAACAAGCACTGGAAGGGATACACAGATCATCCAGAGGGCCAAGATAAGGACAGAGATTGTCTGCCTTTTTTCTCCAGCTTCCTGTGAAGCCAAGGAAGAATGAAAAGCCTCAGCAGCTAACCAAGCATCAACAAAACTCCCTGAAAGTGTTTGGGTGCTGTCTGAAGCTGTAGCTAGCCCTGCAAGTCAGGAGCTAATATTTTACTATATTCAAAGTCCCTCTCTAAGAAACTCTGTAAGTATATTCTATTGTGCCTTTCTGCCTTAGTAGCAGAATGGAGCCTCTCAAGTTCCCTGGTGGGCAAGAGGTACAATCAATACTAAGAACCTCTTTCCAGTTTTAATGTTTGCATTTGCTAGTTGTTTCCTAAAATGGTCTAGTTTTGACCATTCCCTGTGTGTATAAGTATCTAAACCAAGCATTTAAAACATTGTAAGTAAGTTTTCCAGTGAGATTTAATGTTAATAAACAATTTTCATAGTTACTAACAATCTTTGCCTGGATATCAAAATTAATATTGATAATTAATTTTGCATAATTCATAACAGCATCTGCCTGAACTGCAAGACTGCAACTTCCTGCTCCCTCAATAAATTAAATGCTGTTTTTTTCAAGCTGAGTAAACGGGAAGCCTTGGGGTAAACATTTGGAGGCTTCAGAGTTCCTCCACTGGCCTGCCAGAAAATGGTCCTTATGGCAAAGCAAAATCACTGGCACCAAGATCCAATCTGGCAAACATCTAACAGAGGGATAAGTGCACTTTGTTCCTCCTGAAGGTCACCCTTGGGATTCAGCTTGACTTCTTGCTCTGGTTTGAACTCAAATAGAACTAGTTCTGTTCAATGATTTAACTCTCAGCTCAGTTTCTTCTTAGTACCTGCAATTTCTGCAGTTACTGCCATGTTTTTTGCAGACTGCTTCCCACAGTGCTAATGCCCAATATGGCAGTGCCAAACACTGCTGTGCAGACCAAGGTTACTGCTGAATCTTGTGTACTAAATGGGAATGTAGAGTAGAAGGCACCTGTAGGGAGGAGCAGACAGGATGGGCAACTCTGAATTGAGCACATACTGAGCAAAAACTGGGGGATCACAAGGGTCAACTCAGCCTTCTTCAACGGCCAGCATTCACTCTGTCTGATATGCCTTCAGTCGTGACCCATCAGCTCCTGAATCCAGTCCCAGAATCCAGCTCCTGAATCAAGTGCCATCTGCTGCTGAATTCCAATCTGGGACTACTGCCACAGAATCAATGGTGATGGTGAGGAATTGCCACTGGGGTGGTTGAGTTCAATACTTTGTATATATTTCATTTGGTTATTATTTTCATTGCAGCAGTTTTAGTTTCATTTTCCACTTCATAAGTCTCTCTCTATTATTCCTTTTCTCCTCCCCTTTGGGAAGAGAAGAGTTAACAGAACATCTGTCACTTGTCTAGTGGATGGCCCAGCCTTAACCCTTCACCCTTCACAAACAACCTGAAGACTACACCTTGCAGTCTGCTCAATGCTTAGTTACTGTGGAAGACTGAATTTGCCAGGGCTTAGAAATCATCTGAGGAGGGGCTGGTGAAAGGCATTTTTGTGGCTGGTTTCTGTCAGCCAGGACTCCCATCACTGCTACCCCCTGCACAGCCCAGCATGCAAAGCACAAAAAAACAGAGCAGCTTACTGCACACCTAGAGCTGCCCACTAAGGTCAGAGTCCCTGTTGGGCTAAAAACAGCACATATCCAGAGGAAGAGCTTTCCCCTGCTTCAAGGAGATGAGGGTGTCTCTTTTTGTCTTACCCTGAAAATTGGGGTAGAAAAATTAGGTGCTGCTAGGAGAACTCTGAAGTCTGAGATTTCTGAACTCTCTCTCTCCACATGGAAAGCAGCTCCTAGAGCTAGGAGAATCTCTCTGCTAAAGATGGACATTAAAGGAACCTCACCCCTCTCTGGAAAGTAGCTTTTATGAGGACATTTTTGGGTCTCTGTGGAGATTCTTTTTTTCACATGAGTGTGCAGCAAGTTTTGTTTCATCTTTCCAAACACTGTAACTCTCCAATTGATAATCTGATCAGCTGTAACGGAAATTCTCAACTGAAGACCAAACCTGTAAATTCTGTTGTACTGGAAGGAGACCAGAGCTAAGAGTACCTCACAGACTTAGAGAAGATACCCATTTGTAAAAGAGTGCCAAGCTCATCCAGTCTATCCTTGCACCCAGCACTGCAGGGCACCAGCTCCACAGGATGCTGAAACACCTCCAGGGATGGTGACTCAAGCACTGCCCTGGGAGGACCACTCCAGTGGCTGAAAACCCTCTCTGAGAAGAAATATTTCCTAGCATCCAGCCTCAACCTCCCCTAGGGCAGCTTCGAACCATTTCCTCTGCTCCTGTTCCTTGCCACCAAGGGGCAGAGGCTGCCCCCTCCTTGCTCCAATCTCCCTGCAGGAGCTGTAGAGAGGAATGTGGTCTGCCCGCAGCCTCCTCTTCTCCAGCCTCAACATGCCCAGCTTCCTGAGCCCCTTCTCGTAGGCCAGGTGCTCCAGGCCCTTCTCCAGCCTCAGTGCCCTGCTCTGTACATGCTCCAGTCCCTCCATGTCCTTCCCGGCATGAGTGGCCCAGAGCTGAACTCGAGTGTGGCATCAGCAGTGCTGAACACAGGGTGATGATCCCCTCTTGTCTCTGCTGCCCACCCTGTTTCTGATCCAAGCCAGGATGACATTGGCTTTCTTGGCCACTTGGGCACTGCTGGCTCATGTTTAATCAACTGCCAACCAGCACCCCCAGGTCCCTCTCTGAGTTGCATCTTTCCAACCACACAGTTCCAAGTCTAGCTTACCAAGGGTTGCTGTGATCCAGGTGGAATATATGAGTTTGTTTTTATAACTCTCCTGGTCTCTCTGTCTCCTTAATAACACTCATCCAGCAGTAGAGAAGAGTTTTCCACTGGAACTGCAGTGATGAACTGGCATGGCAGCACTAGATGGAAAGTTCTCTGGTATTCAGCTTATGCTGCATGTCATGACAATAAAATAGTGACCAAACAAGTTGTGTCTGTACTCCATGTAGATGGCTGCTTCACCAGAGCCCATGTTTTGGACAGCTGAAACTTCTCCCTTTCTCATGGGCAGTGCTCACTGGGCAAACAGGAGACATTGCTGTATCTACTATCTTATATGTTCAGCTGAAGATCCTCCAAGATGAGCACACAGAAGCTCCCTGCTTTGGAAAAGGCAAATATATATATAATGCCACCACTCCTCATTGAAACACCTGAAGACATATGCCTCATAAGGTACTTTTTGTCCAGTTAGGAGCTTTTAGCAGTGTCCTGTTTCCTCTTTAAATGCAGTGTGAGTGACTTTGCCATCTTGTGGTTTTGGGGTTTCTGTGTTGTTTTTTCCAAATCTCTCAGCAGACAACCTCATTGGGGCTGAATTTCTGAAGCAGACATCTTCATTTGAAATATGCCCATGAAGCACACACAGTGTCAGGACTCACAGAAATGTTCCGTTTGGCAAAGCCCAACACAGAACTCTGTTCTACAAAGTTTGCCCTAAGCCATATCCCCAAGCCACCTTTAAATTCCACCACGTCCCTGGGCAGCACATTCCAGTGCCTGACCACTCTTGATGGGAAAATAATCCTTCCTCGTGTCCAGCCTAAATCTGCCTTGCTGCAGCTTGAGGCCATTCCCTCTTTTTCTCTGGCTAATGACCTGTGAGAAGAGACCAGCACCAACCTCTACACAAGGTACTTTCAGGGAGCTGTAGAGAGCCAGAAGGTCTCCCCTCAGCCTCCTCTTCTTGAAACTAATCATCCCCAGCTTCTTCAGTCTCTCTTCATCGGGTTTATTCTCCAGGCCCTTCACAGCTTTCTTGCCCTCCTCACACTCTATATGACCACTTCCAAAATCATCATTTCAGCCTAACTAGGAATGCAGCAAGACAAGGAAAGCTCTGTGTCTCCTACAAACCAAAAAGCTTTGAACTTCCTAACTCTGTTGCCTCTAGGTTTATGAGCACTTCTTAAAACCCTGCATCACAGGTAACCATAGTTACCCATTTTTTACCTTTTTTAAAATTTCTCCTTTTCTAATTGAGAAGCTTATGACAGATACCAGAATAGGAGAGGCCAGCCACATAAACTGCCTGTGCTGTGCTAATGGCTGGAGAAAGCTGCTAAATAATCCATTAACCTTATCCGATAAAGCCAGATGAATGCTGGAGGGGTGTATGGAAGGCAGAAAAATGTGGTTTCAAGAGATACATCTTTTCCCCCAGCTCAGAAGTCACATAATTATTAATGGTTCAGAGCATCACTGTGTTGACAGTGAGAGTCCACAGAGTGTGAGTCAAATTGCCACCATGCCCCACTAGATGCCTACATTCAGACTGAAGAGCCCTTAGTGTGTGGGGTGATTAATCATTAAACACAGACTGCCACTTCTTTCTCTCCACTTGATGCTGCGGAGGATGTTTATAACAGAACATTTATCCAAGCATATAGGAAAGGTTGATCTGCTCTTTTAAAATTTGGAAAACACAGCCAGTGACTGTGCACTAGTAAAGGAAGGGATGGCAGAGCACTGAGGTGCATAACCTGTCCCCTTCCCTGCTCAGCACTATTTAGGCAGTAACACCAAATCCACGGAGATCACAGAATCCAAGAATTACTGAGACTGGAATAGACCTCTGAGGTCATCAAGTCCAGCCTATGACCTAACACCCCCACATCGACCAGACCATGGCAGTGAGTACCACATCCAAGCTTGTCTTATGTCCAGGGACAGCGACTCCATCACCTCCCTGGGCAGTCCATTCCATTCCCCTTTCCATCAGGAAGTGCTTCCTAACATGCAACCTAATTGTGATGTGAGGTAATGTATCCAAGGTGAGTTGAGACAAGCCCTCAGCTTACTCTGTTACAGGTTACTCCCACCAATTAAAGCATAATTCTAACCTGCAAGCATCTGGACTCAGGTTCTTACAAATCATGAACTGCAGGAATATTTTGTGCTGCATGTCTTCTCATTCCTTCTGCAAAGTAGTTCTGTTGTTTTACCAGAAAGCCATAATCCCACACAGAGAAGCTCTTTCTGAAGTTGTAAAATCCTAAAAACTTCTTGCCTAAGTGACAGAAACACCTAACTGTGGTTTGGCTGGAGCCTTCAAAAGCTTTTAATTTCTAAGGTGAACCCCCAAGCTGGAGGCTTCAGTCTCAAATCTGAACTTCTCAGTGCCTGAGAACTGGTGGTTTGAACTGATCTCTGCACACTTCCCAGCAAATACTTCAGTCACAGCTACACTTTTGTCAATCTGTCTGTGGAGCCATGGATGCCATCATTTATTTGAAAAGACTTTGACATCTCAAGCATTGAGCATGTGGGTGGGAGAATGCATTGGAAATGTTGATAGCTGCTGAGCTGAAACAGGTGAGCTGAGCAGAACAAAAGGAAGTAGGGCAGGTGTATTTCCACTCAGAGTCACATTGCAAGTGTCTTAAGACCTAGCTCCTAAGTCATTGAATTTAAAGATTGTTTCTCCATTTCTCAGAACTAAGAGAGGTTCAAGCTTTGGGGCAGAACCTATCTGGCACCTGCAGTGGGAGTCAAATTGCTTTTTAATCATTGGCAAAGTAGTTGACTGGGGGAAGTACAGGAAACCAAATAGTGTTGGGTTCCCCTACAGTCCAAAATCTTTTCTGAGAAGACTCGTGCTTGACCTTTATCTCCACCTATGAGCCCAGCTCCTTTTGCCTCTCTCTCTAAAGCACAGACATGATTTGTCTATGGTTTACAATAACCAGCTGCTAGGGAATGTGTGTGGAGCATTGCCTGCAGCAGCCAAAGGCCTGTTAACTGGAGCAAATTTCATCCTCTAACCTGTGACCAGGACCACCTGAGGACTGGCAGGTAACATCCTGCCTAAAGAGTTGTTCCTGCTCCTCCTGTTGTTCTTCAGAAGCATCTCCATGCTTGGACTAATGTTCCAGCATTGCCAATTTGCCATAGAGCTGGTTTTGTCAAATAGCCATATAAGCACATAAACCTTCTTTTTCTTAGCATTGAAATAAGAAGATTCATAAAAGAAAGGGTCTGCTAAAAGTAAAACTGTTGCAGTGAGTAGAAAAGTCTCCTGCTGATTTTGGTTCATTTGGATGATATCCAAACTTCTTCCTAACTTCTTCCTAATATCCAATCTCAATCTCCCCTCCTCTAGCAGTCTCCATTCCCCCCAGTCCTATGACTACCTGACACACTAAAAAGTCCCTCTCCAGCTTTCCCGTAGCCCCCTTCAAATACTGGAAGGCCACAGTAAGGTCTCTTCAGAGACTTCTCTTCTCCATACTGAACAGCCCCAAGTCTCTCAGTCTGTCTCCACTGAAGGGCAGCTCCAGCCCTCTGATCAGCTTTGTGGCCCTTCTCTGGACACCTTCCAGCATCTTCAGACCTTTCATGTAATAGGGACTCCAGAACTGGACACAGCACTCCAGGTGTGGTCTCAGCAGAGTGGTGCAGAGAGGCGGAATCCCCTTCCTCGATTTCCAGCTATGCTCTCATCTCTTGGCTGCTTCATTCAGAGTTACTTCCCTCTAAAATGCCTGGATATAGCAGAGGCTGAGCTGTAGAAACTCACCATTTCCTCAAGGACTCAATCATGATGGGTTTTTTCTCCACTTCAATTAAAACTAAATGGCACCAGGCTTAACATGTTTCTGTATCTTAACTGAAACACACTGATTAAAACATCTTTCTAAAGATCTTTACTGTGAGAGTTCTTTAGAAGCATGACAAGGAGAATCATGCTGTCACTGAGGACAACTGGTACCCAGTCACCAGGCAAATGCACTGCTATGGAGGGAATGTCTTGTCTAGGGGCACTGAGATAATCGTGCATGCCTGGGATCATACACAGACACCTATAAACTGGTTTCTTTCCAGTGACATAATTACTAAAACACAGCACATTAACCACCCATTCTGGTTCTGCCTCACCAGAAAACTCACATGGCTCTGCACTGGATAACAAACTGCCTGATGGATGGGCCCAGAGACTGGTGGGGATGGGATGGAGCTAAGCCTGGTTGGTGCCCAGTCACCAGTGGTGTCCCTCAGGGTTCAGTGCTGGGGCCTATCCTCTTTAATGACTGGGTGAGGGCATTGAGGCAGCCTCAGTAAGTTTGTAGCTGGCACCAAGCTGGGCGGCTGTGTCCATCTGCTAGAGGATAGGGAGGCTTAGCAACAGATGGGTTAGACCCATGGGCCAAGGCTCATCGTACAACATTTAACAAGACCAAGTGCCAAGTCCTGCACTTGGGTCATAACATCCCCATGGGGAGCTACAGACCTGAGGATGAGTGGTTGGGAAGATGCAACTCAGAGAGGGACCTGGGGATGCTGGTTGGTAGTTGACTGAACATGAGCCAACAGTGTCCAAGTGGTGAAGAAAGCCAATAGCAACCTGGCTTGGATCAGAAACAGGGTGGGCAGCAGGGACAGGAGGGGATCATCACCCTGTGCTCAGCACTGCTGATGCCACACTTGAGTTCAGCTCTGGGCCACTCATGCCGGGAAGGACATGGAGGGACTGGAGCATGTACAGAGCAGGGCACTGAGGCTGGAGAAGGGCCTGGAGCACCTGGCCTACAAGAAGGGGCTAAGGAAGCTGGGAATGTTGAGGCTGGAGAAGAGGAGGCTGCGGGCAGACCTCATTGCTCTCTACAGCTCCTTGAATGGAGGTTGGAGTGAGGAGGGGGCAGCCTCTGCCCCTTGGTGGCAAGGAACAGGAGCAGAGGAAATGGTTCGAAGCTGCCCTAGGGGAGGTTGAGGCTGGATGCTAGGAAATATTTCTTCTCAGAGAGGGTTTTCAGCCACTGGAGTGGTCCTCCCAGGGCAGTGCTGCAGTCACTGTCCCTGGAGGTTTTTCAGCATCCTGTGGATGCTGGTGCTTGGGGACATGGTTTGGTGTTGCCCCTGCAGTGCTGGGTGGAAAGTTGGACTGGATGAGCTTGGAGGTTTCTTTCCCAGATGTTGTCTGTGATTCTGTGACTCCTCCAAACTACACTGCTATGACTATTGCTTTCAGCATACACAGCACCTTCAGTCCCAGGTTCCAGACATACATCAGTTCATCTCTAAATTTCTAGCCAAGCACATCAGGTTGGTGCAGTTACTCCATGTATTTATCTTTCTACCTGCCTTTCTCTAGCAATTTTTCATGCTTTTGGTTGTACTTTAGCCCAGTTTGGCACTGCACTTGTCTCAGCAGTTTTGCACTCCTGTGAGTTTCCTGAAAGCCAGTAAACAAGCAGAGGAGAAAGACTGCAATGTTTTTTCCTGCTGGTGAGGTTGCACAGTCTTTCTTGGGCACTAGAGACTACATCTGAGTGAGAGACATTATTAAGGGTACTTTTGCTAGCACTAGGAACACACTAAATTCCAGATAACCTAATCGCTAGGTATAAATAATAGGCAACTAGCTCTCAGCAGCTCTACATGTCATGAACTTGCTCTTGTAAAGAGCTTCAGGGACCCTCACCAATCACTTATTCCATTAAGTTCTAGGAGAGGAGTTCTATTTACACACTCTTGTCTAGCCTAAAACTAGGAGTGGGTGGACCTACTCTGGGGAGCTGCAGACCAGGGCAGGAAATGTTCAGCTCCCTTGAGCTGCTAAATGACATTTAAGGGCAGCTACAGAGATGATGGTAAAGGGGTCGAGAGTACCTTTCTTTAGGAAAACTAAAGTTTTGTCCTTGAAATGGAAATTTCTGTGACAATAGTCAGAGCTCACAACGGGTTGAAAACTACTTGGCCTCAGACTTACCACAGATAAGTGTGGTAATGTACACTATGGATAGCTTAGGAATGGAGAAGATACAGTCACAGATTCCTCTCTAACTATGGGGCTGGAAGCATAGGTTGGGACATGCAGCTTAGGCTTCAAAGCCTAAGCTGTCTGCACATTACAAAGGCCAAGGTGGATGCACTCTAGCTGTTTTAGCCTCATATTGCATGTAGGTATGGAGGTAGCCCAGGTCTCTTTGACCTGGCAATGCCATGGCAATAAGCCAGGACACTGCATCTGGAGCAGGCAGTTAAGTTCTGTATAGTGTCCTACTGCACTGCACAGCCCTGCTTGCAGGTCACACATTCCCACTGGATTATACATTTCTGCCCTGCCTTTCAGTATGCAGCAGTGCTATGATCTGTAGAGCTTACCCTGGAGCAATGATGGCATTCCCGGACCACAAAAAGGCTTCATGAAGCTTAACACAAGACTAATTTACTCCTCTTCTAGGACCCTGAAGCCTATTCCAACAACTGAAAATCCCCTCTGAATTCAGGAAACTTCATCCAGCCCAGACATGGACAGCATTGACAGATTTAGAGCTCTTTCTCTATTTCTCCTCCAAGCAGCACTACAGGCTTGGGGCAGTGTGGCTGGAGAGCAGCCTGGCAGAAAGGGATCTGGAGGTTGTAATACACAGGCAGCTGAATGTGAGCCAGCAGTGTACCCAGGCAGCCAAGAAGATCAATGGCAGCCTGGGTTGCATTAAAAATGCTGTGGCCAACAGGAGTAGGGAGGTGATTGTCCCCTTGTACTTGGTTTTGGTAAGGCCACACCTCAAATATTGTGTTCAGTTTTGCGCACCACAATACAAGAGAGATGTGGAGGTGCTGGAGCAGGTCCAGAGGAGGTCAAGGAAGATGTGAAGGGCCTGGAGAATAAATCTTATGAGCAGTGGGGATGGTTAGCTAGAGGAAGAGGAGGCTGAGGGGAGACCTTATTGCTGTCTACCACTACCTGAAGGGACATTGTGGAGAGGCTGCTGCTGGTCTCTTCTCACAGGTAACTGGACACAGAACAAGGGGGAATGCCCTCAAGCTGAGACTGGGTAGGTTTAGATTGCACATTACAAAAAGGTTTTTCACAGAGAGAGTGGTGAAGCACTGGAATGAGCTGCCCAGGAAGGTGGTTGAGTCACCGACCCTGGACATGTTTAAGGATCATTTGGATGTGGTGTTTGGGGATATGGTTTAAGGTGCATCTTGTAGAGGAGAGTGTGCTGGTTTGAACTAATTGGAGAATTTGAGTGAGAAATTAGACTATTGGCTGAGAGAGGAAAACACAGTATGTCACTTCACCCAGAGCTTTACTGAGAAAGAAAAAAAAAATTGTTTTAAGAGTGTAACCCAAATATATAGTCAGACGGTTTCAGACCTTACTGGGCTGTGGCTGCTTCTCTTGCATAGTTCCTTTGTCTCTGTCTTTTGTAGCTGATTTTTAATAATTCTACTAACTTGTTTCCTACTACTAATCCCCCTGGCCGATCTACCTCAGCTTATCTGCAGCATCAACAGGTGGTGAGATAAGATTGGGGAAGGGGGGAAAGGTGGTAGGAGGTGGTTGGTTACCTCTCTTGGGGATTTTGATCACTGAGAGGGCTGTGGTGTTTCTGTATTACCTTTTCACTCTATATATCTGTAAATATCTGTTATACATTGTAAATATTGTATATTGTGTATTGCTGTAAATATAAAGCTTCATTTATCAACTTCCAGTGTTCTGAGTCCTAGCTGGGGTTTATATCAAAAGATGGGGGGGCAGGTAACTGCAAAACCACCAGAGGAGAGTTACTGGTTGGACTTGGCAATCCTGAGGGGCTTTTCCAACCTAGATGTTTCTGTGATTCTGTGGTTCCAGAAGTCCTGATATCAGCCAGTTCTGAGGGAGTTGGGTAGCTTTTCAACACTCAGCTGTCTTCGAAGGTCCTGATGCACTCTGATGATGGTGCATGTGCACTGCTCTATCAGAGGGGCAATCCTGCCACAAGTACACCCAGGAGAAAGGACCTGGGTTCTTGTCACTTTGCTGCTCTTATCACTGGGACACTGGCAATCTCAGTGGCAAAAGAACTGGGAACTGGAGCAGTCTAAAGGCATACTTTCTGTAGCAGTCTCTCAGCTGGACTGTCAGATGTTTAATAATGTTGGTTAGCCCTCAGTGCCATTTTCTTGCCCCTTTTGCTTTCAGCAGCAGTACTAATCACAGTCTCATCTAACCCAGATGCTTATTTTTATGAAACTCATACCAAGATAATATCTTTGAGACCTTTTTTCCCCTGCCAAACCTGAATACATTCAACCCACATTTTGGGAAGTTATTGCAAGGGAGACTGGAAGGCACAGATATTGCAATGAGGCTAATTTCCATAGAAGGCCATGTCCAGAAAGTTTTAGGCAGAATCAGGTTTTTCCATTAAAGGAAAATAGCTTCCTTTCCATTTTTTGAAGAATATTTAAAAATAATCAGCAAGTCCTGTTCTAAGGGGAAAAAAGCTGGAACTCTGCTATGAGGACAGGCTACAAGAGTTTGGGCTCTTCAGCCTGGAGAAGAGAAAGCTTCCAGGAGACTTTGTAGTCGCCTTCCAATATATGAAAGGGGCCTAGAGGAAGGCTGAGGAGGGACTATTCACAAAGTCTTGTAATGACAGGATAAGGAGTAATGTGTTTAAACTGACAGAGGGGAGATTTAAATGTGATGTTAGGAGAAAGTTCTTTACAGTGAGGGTGGCAAGACACTGGAACGGGTTGCCCAGGGAGGTTGTGGCTGCTCCCTCCCTGGAGGTGTTCAAGGTCAGGCTGGATGAGGCCTTGAGCGACCTTTCTAGTGGGAGGTGTCCCTGCCTATGGTGCGGGGTTGGAACTGGATGATCTTTGAGGTCCCTTCCAACCTAAACCATTATATGATTCTATGAATATAGTTTGGGCCTTATCCTATGGCTGGCAAACTTCACTGTTGTACATTAAGGGAAATTAGGATTTAATTGATGTAACCATAAAGAAAATCCTCCAGAGACTAGAGAGGGTTCAAGGGGGCCACGCAGCCTGTCCCAGAGAAAGGGGTGCTGTGATCTGTGATCCTGTTCTGTATTCCTGTATGTCCCTATTTAAGGCAGTGCACAGCCAATTCTTTCTCGTCTCTCTGCTTCTGACGTTATCTTTTGGTGTGCAGGGTAAAGGCCTTCTCCTAGCTATGCCACCGAGCCTGTTGAGGCTGGGGAAGGCATTAAGGCCTGCTAGAACTGGGCCTAGTTGGGGTGGTGGGGTGAGAGGGTGCAGCTTGGTCTGCTGCTGGGCCTGCTGAGGCTGAGTGGGGGGAAGGTTTTTGGAAGGTACTGGCAAGTTTTGGTCTGGTAGGCCCAGGTGTAGAACTGAACCTAACATATATATGTGTGTGTTCCTTTTACCGAAGTACCTTTTGTATATATTTGTAAATAGTATTTCCTTGTAACTTTTTTACTGTAAGGGTCACAGAGCACCGGCACAGGCTCCCCAGAGAGGATGTGGAGTCTGCTTCTCTGGAGTCTTTCAAGGCCTATCTGGCTGCATTCCTTTGTGACCTGAGCTAGATTGTATGGTCCTGCTCTGGCAGGGGTGTTGGACTCCATGATCTCCAACCCCTGACATCCTGTGATCCTGTAAACTTCTAGTCCTGGGTGAAGCACTTTGCTCCCATTCCTTTGAGAAAGGGAAAAGTAGCTTTCTGCCTCCTCAGACCCAAGACACTCCCATTGCTCTGGGAGCTACCCTCTGCTTCAGCTCAACTGTGAGCTACTGTTCAGGAGAGAGGTCATAATGGTGCATCTGTAGGTCACAAACTGATCCACAGAACTCCCTGGCACAACTAGGCCAGCAAGCTTAGTCATCATTTGGGATTTTTTTTTTTTTTCCCAGGGATCCTCTCTGTAAGGGCAGCAGTTACTGTAATGCCCCAGAAGCCGGATCACCATAGAGCTAAGTTCCTCAACAACCCAAAAGGTTCACTAATGCACATACATGGATACCCTTCACATCTTGCTTTGCGGTGGACATAGAGCCAGCACAATAGGCACAGCACTACTAACTGCAAACACTGATAAATCAAGGACAAAGCCTCCAAGAAAAAAAAAAAACCAACATGAATATATATATATATATATATTCACATACTACACTCTGGAATTAAAAACACTTAGAAGGTTTGGTTCTTATTAGCTCTGAGACATTAGTGGATACTTCAGCCCTGTGTGCAGGCTCATCTGAACCTGCTTTAAGTGACAATGGCAGAAAATCTCATGGAGTCTGAGTGGAGCTGGAATCTTCAGGCCTCCCCGAGGAATTGTGGTTTACACACAATGCTTAGCAAGAAATGGACATGCAAGAGGACTTAGAGAAGACATTTCCCCAAACATCTGACTTTCAAACTTCTTCATGAAAGGTCTGAAAGTTTACTTCATCTTTTAAATTTATTATACTGCAGCATCAGTTTATAACATATCTCCTAGTCCAACAGCACTAGGCAGCCTCCATTCACCAATGCTAATACAGTCCCAGGCCAATATTAATGCAGGTGTTTACATTTTCAATAATCAAGCAACAGAGCCACGGGTGAACAAAGAACAGGTAAGCAGCTGACAAACTTCAAATGCTTTGGAAACACCAAACTCTGTGTGTTTTGAGAAGGATGTTGAGGATACTCAGATTCATAATGAAACAGATATGTTATATAAAGACATGGAAATAAGCAAGCCTTGGTAATGAGGCAACAGAATGCAGGAAAAACAGTGGGGGTCTTAAGGCATGACATCCAGGCTTTAAATTGCAGGAGTTCTCACCCAGGCTCTAAATACAGGATATCTAGGAATGTGTGGTGCCTGGTGGGGCAGGAGCATGGTGGCCTTAGAGGTTGTAAAAACTCTGATAAGAAAAGTAAAACAAAAGAACCCACAGTTTTCTGAAGTTAAGCAGATGTAGCTTTGTATCAAGGAGAGATGTAGGACTACGTATATTAGTTAGGCCAATCACTGTATTAGCTTTAGCTATTCGGACAACTAAATAGCCAATAGAATAGTTGCACACTGCCTTCTTTAGAATATGCAAACATATATAAGATGAACAAATGCATGTAATAAACGGAATTAGTTTGTATCAAACTGTCTCCCCGTCTCCTTGTTTGCAGCAGATGTTTGTTTTGCACACTTCTTATGAGAGAAATGGATAAAATGGTTCCACTATGTGAGTGAAACAACAGGTAATCAGTTGGGAGTGGCTGTGGGGTCAAGGAACAGCCATGGAGAAAGAGAACCACCTGAATGCCAGCTAAAGAATGCTAGAGGCTGACATGCAGAAAGAAGGCACAGTAAGTTAGAACAAGACTTTCAGCACCATTTGAAGGAAGACTGCAGAATGATGGCTTCAGCACTGTATCTGAGGCAGAGCAAAGCCAGGGGATATCTCCAGGCAAAAAGAACTTTTCCATGCATTCCTAAATTAACAAAAAATCATTACATTATCTCCCTGTAAGGCTCATGGAGACAGCGCAACACACCTCAAATTTGGCTGCTTGTGTAAGTCAGTAATTACTGAAAAGACACTGTTCTTGGGAAAGAGAGACAAGAAAAGGGACATAAAAAGGACAAACAGTTAAATACAAACAGCCTGAGCTGCCCAAATGTATGTATTTCTCAAACACAACCCCAGACTTCACAGTGAGTTGCCGTTCCCTGTTCTGATGACATGAGTGAGGCCATCGTAGCACCTTTCCCCAGCTTCACTGACTCTCCGTCCCTGAGACTCTTTTGGGTTCTGCCATACCTTTGGGTTTTCTACCGCAGGTAGCCCCTCAGCCTGCTTGTCCTGTGAGGCCCATCAGTCTCTTTGGAAATGGGTGAGAGCTAAAGAACAGGAGAGGAAAGGTGACAGGAAAGTTCACTGTTTAGCACAGAACTGGCTTAGTTAAAGATATGTGGGTCAGTAAAGCCAGCAGAAGAAATTGGAAGTTTAATTTAGGAGTTCCTAGGTGAAAAGAAAAAGAGATGAAAATGGGAAGGAAGACAGAAGAAGATTAATGTACAAGGGCAGGGCTCCCAGTTTCCAAAGGACCTCTAGTATGGTCATTTTGAGTGTTTGCCATTCTGCAGGAAATTATCATATTTTCCCTTGTAATTAGCTGAGCAGTGGAATCAAAGCTGCACTACTTGCAATCTGTTTATTATTCTGGGTTGAGACTTTTTATATGTCCAATGCAATTTTAATGCTTTCATCTTTTACAACAAGACTTGGTTCAGACCAAAATAATCACTGTGTTAACATTTTTTTCCCAGCCACTCCGAGCAGTGCTGTTCATTACCGCAGACACGGCAAAGCTCCCCGGTCCATCATTAACTCCTACTGTTTTAATTATGAGAAAGGAAAAATATCCTCCGTGGAAGTCTTTGTGCACACAGACACTGTAAATACAACTCTTAGTATGAAGCTATAAAGTACAAACCAAGCAAGTCAGCTGCTAAAGCAAGGTTCTGGTAAAGATCAGATTTTATTTGGCAGACACTTAGTTCCTCACCCTGCCAAGCCATTCTTACGCCGCTCTAAACCCACTGAAATTAACTGCATCACATCTGCCTGGAGAAGAAGGAAGTTCTTAAAACTGTCCTAACAATGAGTTCAAACCACATCCCCATACCTTAATTTGACAAAGTTTAGGGAAATGTCGGCTCAGAAGCATGTAGGAAAGACATATTTCAATAATGAGCATGAACTGGGATTCTAGTTCCAAACAGTTCTCCTTGGTGGCAACAAGAGCAGAGGAAATGGTTCCAAACTGCCACAGGCTGGATGCTATGAAATATTTCTTCAGCCATTGGAATGATCTATCCAGGGCAGTGGTGCAGCCACCCTCCCTGGAGGTGTTTCAGCAGCCTGTGGGACTGGTGCTGAGGGACATAGTTTAGTGTTGCCCCTTCAGTGCCAGGTGGAAGGTTGGACTGGATGAGCTTGGAGTTCTCATCCATCTAAATGTTTTCCGTGATTCTGTGATTCTGTAATGTGGGTGAAATTTTAATGGCAATCTGAAGTTGGAGTCATTTTTACTTTGGGCTAATCACACAATAGATGGCAAATCAATAAACCCACTGCTTGCAGACCACGTCTGTACTAATACAAATAAGCTACGCATCTAAGGTGGATGGATGAGTTGTTCAAAGGGATCAACAGGCTTAATTAGGACCCTTTTGACCTCAGGGCTTTGGGATCTCAAACTGAAGCACAAGTGCCACAATTTAGAAACTGCATGTCCACAGCATAGAGTCTTTCAGATTCAGTGCAAATACAAATGGTAGCTCAGAGTCACCAAGTTTTCTGAAAACCAGGAAATTCAGAATACTTAAGGTGCAGTGACTGACCACACTCTTAGGTGTGGATCCAAATGGGAAAAGCTGTCCCTGTTATTTTTTATTTTTAAAGTGGCATAAACACTGCTATATCACATCTCAAAGTGGTACTAGTCACAGTGCAAGGTCCTACACCCAGACACAAATACAAACTGGGTACAGAGTTGATTGAGAGTAGCCCTGAAGAGAAGGCCAAGGTGCTCAGTACCTACTTCGCCTCAGTCTTTAAAACTGAATACATCAGATCCCTGGGCACCCAGCCTCACAAACTAGGAACCAGGGAGGGGAATCAGAATGAGGTCATCACAATAAATGACACAGTGGTCAGTAATCTGCTAAGCCACTTACAGCCACACCATGGGACCATGGGTTGGGATGGTGCTTGGGGATACGGTTTAGGGTGCATCTTGTTACAGAGTAGGGTTCTGGGTTGGACTTGGTGATCCTGAGCAGCTTTGCTAACCTGAACTTTGTTGTGGTTCTGTGACTTGGGGGTGCTGGTTGCTGAGCAGCTCCCCAGGAGCCAGCAGTGCCCTCATGCACCCAGCAGGCAGATGTGTGCTCGGATGCATCAGGAGGAGTGTGAGCAGCATGGCAAGAGAGGAGATTCTGCCCCTTGGCTCTGCTCTGCTGAGACCTCACCTCTAATTCTGCCTCCATTTCTGGTGCTCCTAGTGTAAGAGGGACACAGACCTGTTGGAACAAGTGCAGAGGAGGCCACAAAGATGATCCAGAGGCTAGAACACCTCTGCTACGAGGACAGGCTGAGGGAGCTGGGGGTGTTCATCCTGGAGGACAGAAACCCCACAGGAAGCTTAGAGTTGCCTTCCAGTACCTGCAGGGATCCTACAAGAAGGCTGCAAAGGGACTTTTAACAAGTGTCCACCAACAGGACAAGGGGAAATGGATTGAAATTGGAGGAGAAGAGGTTTAGCTTGGATGTGAGGAAGAAATTCTTCCCTAGGAGGGTGGCAAGACTCTGGAATGGATTGTTCAGAGAGTCTGTGGATGCCCCTGCCTGCAGATGTTGGAGGCCAGGTTGGATGGGGCCTTGAGTAACCTGGGCTAGTTGAGAGGTGTCCTTGCCATGGCAGAGGGGTTGGGATCAACAATCTCTGAGGTCTCTTCCAGCCTAAGCTCTTCTATGATGCCATAATTCTATAATAATTAGCTAAAAGAAGCTAACATAAGATCAAAAGCTCAGTGTAAGCCACAATGTTAGACTGCATTCTGACAGCTCCTCTAGGGGGAGGTCTCAATAAATAGTTTTCTTTCTCAATCTTGGCAGAGGTAACACACAAGATAAAGATGCAAACTGAAAGGATTTTTGTCTTCATTCCTAATCCAGCCCAGAGGGTCACACCTGACTCCAATTCATTTGGTTCCAACCACTAAGTCCTCCAGTTGTGGGAAATAGATGTGATTAAACAAATGGGTAAGAAATTCTGGGAATCTTGTTACCGGTCAGAGTTTCCTGCTTACTCATGACCATTGTACAAGAGCATTAATAGGAGCAAAGAGAATTCAAAAAACAGCTGGCACTCACTAGCAGTACATTCTGGATTAATCAAATCACAAATTAAAGCAAAACCAGGATAAGAAAAATAGATTTTTCCATTGAAACAAATACACAACTAACAACTGCTCACACTAAGGTATTTGGTTTGTTCATATCCTCCTTACATTATATTCAGCTCAACTACTGAATGAGAGAGAAGAGCCAGGAGGATGATCAGAGGACTGGAGATGCTCTGCTGTGGGGACAGGCTAAGAGAGTTAGGACTTCTCAGTCTGGAGAGAAGAAGCTGCCAAAAAGACCCTATTGTGGCCTTTCAGTATCTGAAGGAGGCTACAAGAAAGATGCTGAGGGACTTTTTTAGAGTGTTCAGTAGTGATAGGACCTGGGGGGGATCACAGCTAGAGGAGTGAAGATTGAAATTAGATGTTAGGAAGAAGTTCTTTCCCATGATGGTGGTGAGGGATTGGCACAGGTTGCCCAGGGAGGTGGTGGAAGCCTCATTCCTGGGGGTTTTTAAGGCCAGGCTGGATGTGGCTGTGGGTCAGCTGATCTAGTGTGAGGTGTCCCTGCCCATGGCAGGGGGTTGTAACTGAATAATCCTTGAGGTCCCTTCCAGCCCTGACAGTTCTGTGATGTAGCAGGTGTATCAGTAGGTGCAGTAAAGTCAGGGAGAAGCTTCTTCCATGTATCTTTGCAGATAACTGATTCTAGCAATAATAGCAGGAGCAAGAGTAACCATTCCCAAAAACTCACTGCATAATTGTTTTCACAATGTATGTGTTTTTTGGGGGGGGCAGGAGGGAGGGGCAGCAGGGAGTTGTTTGCACACATGCAGAAAAGCAAATAGCAAATGTTTAGTGCAACACAAGAAATCCCTTGAGAATCTGACCTGCATCCATGAAAAAGACTTTTCAACTCCCAAGGCTTTTGGATTAAACTGAGTACAGTGGAACAGCCAGAGAGCAGCTGAGAAAAAGCATAATGGACCTTCAAGATGACCCTCGAGTGCTGCATAATTATCAGGTTCTGCCTTGAAATATCAATATTTTAAAATAACCTCAGATTCTGTATTGGTGCTGGATACTTCCTGTCAGCTCCACAGCAGATTTCCTCTTGGGGCTTTACCCTTTATAAAAATCATCACCAAGCTTGACTGCATCACCAGTGACCAAAACCACTAATGGGAGCTGCTGCAAAAGTGAATGACTACCCTCACTGCTCTTGGCCTGCCTGCACTTTGCCTCTGCCCCTTTGCTACACTTCAGGAACATGGATATCAAGAAAGGTAAAACCCTACAAGTACAAGAGCTCCTGATAGCAGTTGTGTCTGCTGGTTACTTTAGTGGCAGCACAGGTCCTTCCTTTGGATTCACAAGGTGCAGCCACTTTAGGTCTCAGGGGATCACAGCATCAGAGAATGGTAGGGGCTAGAGAGGACTGCTGGGGATCATCTAGTTCAACCCCCCTGCTAATACAGCATCACCTTAAGCAGGTTGCCCAGGATAGTCCTGAGAAGTCTCCAGAGAAGGAGACTCCACAACCTCTCTGGTTGTGCTCCTGCTGCAGGGCTTCATCACACTCACAGGAAATATTTTCCTTATGTTTAAGTGGAACTTTCTGTGTTCTAGTTTGTGCCCATTATCCCTTGTCCTATCACTGGGAACCACTGAAAGAAAGCTATCCCCATCATCTTGACCCATGCCCTTTAGATGCTGATCAGCCTTGAGGAGATCCCCCTTTGGTCTTCGCCAGGCTAAGGAACCCCAGGCTCAACAACCTGTCCTTGTCAGAGACATGTTCCAGTCCCCTTAGCATCTTTGTAACCTCCACTGGACTAGCTCCCTGTCTGTCTTGAAATGGGAGGCCAAGAACTGAGTGTTACCCAGTGGTGGTGTTACCAAGGCAGAATAGAGGGGGAGGAGAACCTCACTTGCCCTGGTGGTCACAGTCTTTTTAATGCACCTCAGGATCCCATTTACCCTCTCAGCCAGAAGAGCACACTGCTCAAGTCACTTCCGCATAAAGCCCAGCTGGAGTTCACTAATGGGATGAGGATAATGCATAAAGAAGCACATCTCAGCCTGAGTTTCAACTCAGAGAAATGTCTGGCAAGTACTGAAGGGCTGCGATCTACATGGGGGCTTGATGGTGTTGCACAGGAGAAGAGGTTAGCTTGGTAGGACTGCAGCCAGATCTGTCAGCAAGGACTAGAGAAAGCCTGTTGAGAAATAGTAGTTTCCTAACAAAAAACTAGCCCTACAGAAATGTGATCTCTGCCAGGGCTGACCACCTTTGGCTGGTTGCAATTCCCTAGAGCTGTTCTGGAATCAAGAAGACACACAATTGCATTTCCAGCATGGCTACAAGACCAACTGAAATAATGGAACAAAATTCACCTCCTACTGGACAACCTCAGATTTTGCAGCCTAGACCCACTTCTGGACACTACTTTTCACAGAAGATGGAGGGTAGGGTTAATACAGAGACTTATTAGAGAAGGAGCATGCGTCAGCAGAGTGAAACCACCACAGCTGGTTGAGAAATAAGTTCTTGTTTAAGAAACAGTTCTGGCTTTGAACAGTCTCTGCCTGCTCACCAACAGCTACTCATCTCTTTTCATTGTGTGTGGGGCTTGTGCCTGGGAGTAGGTTGGTAGTAGGGGAGGTGCTGTTATAAAGAACTTAGAGAAACAACCCTAGCTGTAAGTTGGACCTGCCTCTGGCTAAGTCTGAGCCAACCACCACCTTTGCAACTATCAACCTGCCAGTTGACCTTGTTTGATTTTGAGAGCTCTATTGGTTTGAAGTTGCTGCGGGACAGGAGACAACCATACAGACCCCCAGGTCAGTGAGGCAGTAGAGGAAAAGCTACAGCTGAGGAGCCATTCCCCTTTAGGAAGAGGTGAGATGCAAGGCTGGGCTCCTGCAGCACGTGGAGATCAGTGGCAGAGATGAGTCCCCTCTGCAGTCCATGCAGGACCCCATGCTGGAGCAGGGGCCAAACTGAACCTGTACTGGTAGGATGTGGCTGTTACACTGCTGCAGGGACACCATGCACATGGCTCCAAACAAATGTGGCAACAGGCACCTGCCTAAACATAGATATAACTGAAGCAAGGACCTCCAGACAAGTATTCCTTGCTCATTTCCATTCCATGAAGGGGTTATGTGTGTGTGTTATTTGTTGGTCTTAATATGCCATTCACAAATGAACATGGAAATGGTGAATCTAAAGGCCAAACAAGCCATCAGGAAAGAGAATAGACCAGGGTTTACTCATCTTGGAGTCGTGCAGCCTAGAGAACAGGAGACTCTGGGGAGACCTAATAGTGACCTTCCAGTACCTGAAGGGGCTACAAGAAGGCTGCAGAGAGACTGTTGGCAAAGTCCTGCAGGGACAGGATGAGGGCTTCAAACTAGAGCAGAGCAGATTTAGATTGGATGTTAGGAAGAAGTTCTGCACTGTGAGGGTAGCGGAACACTGGAACAGGTTGCCCGAGGAGGTGGTTGAGGCCTCATCCCTGAAAATGTTAAAGGTGAGGCTGGACTGGACTCTGGGCAACCTGATCTAGTTGAGGCTGTCCCTGCTGACTGCAGAGGGTGTTGGCCTGGGTGATCTTTGGAGGTGCCTTCCAACCGAGCCCATTCTGTGATTCTATGACGTCACATAATCTCCTCACCTCCCTTCAGTTCTGATTAGGACCATGGTAACTGCCTCTATTCAGCAAGGCCCTCAGGAGCCCCTTTATAGTTTTCTGAAGATGTGTGGCAAAAGTAATCACAACTGGGCAAAGAAAGAGAGTTGCCAGTTCTCACACGTCTTGTGAGCCCCACCTGAGCTGCTCTGCCCCTTCCCTTTGCTGAAGGTATTTGCTGGCTGGCTGACAGAAGAATGCCATCAATGTTTGCTAGCTGCTTAGAAAGCATTTTTCCAAAGGGAAAAGAGTGTGATCCCTTCACCTCTGCCCTGCCACTGCTACCCCCACACGCCAACCAGCCATTCAGCTGCTCTACTGCTTCTGCCTGCCTCTTTTGGACCATATCTTAAACAGCCGTTTATGTGTTTCCTTAGTGCCCTGTCACACGTTTTCATTCCAGTCCTTAGCCTGCCAGCAATGTGCTGCCAGCTAACTGAGCTGAAGTTGCTGGCAGCTGGCAGCAGACAGCTGCAGAAGTGGGTGGAACATTTTTTCCAATGGCAAAATTTGCCGGAAAATACTGAACTATAGGCTGCCATTAAACTGTAATTCCCTGACAGATGTGTAACCAGGATTTCCTACCAGCTGGCCAGGGACACGATTTCAGCGCCTCAAGTGACAGAGCTTATTTGAGTGGAGCACAGGCACAAGACACACACTCGGGATTGGTGTGCCTGTGTTCTGAAGGGACCAACCTGCTGCAGTTCCGTCCAGGGACAGCTTTCCTCAGTAGATGGCAGCACCCCAGGAGCTCAGAAGCTTTCCAAGCAGGCCAGGATACTCCAGCAGCCCCCTCCTTCTATATCAGCCACAACAGGGAATGTCCTCCTGCTTCCCTGCCCCAGTGGTAGCAATCTCACCTTTCTTTCCAAATCATGGGATCACAGCAACGTTCGGGTTGGCCCCTCAGGATCAACAAGTCCAACCCAGAACCCTACTCTACAAGGTTCACCCTAAAACATATCCCCAAGCACCACATCCAAACTACCTTTAAGCACAGCCAGGCTTAGGGACTCCATCACCGCCCTGGGCAGCACATTCCAGTGCCTGACCACTCTTGATGGGAAAATAATCCTTCCTCATGTTCAGCCTAAACCTGCCCTGCTGCAGCTTGAGGCCATTCCCTCTTGTTCTCCGGCTAATGACCTATGAGAAGAGACCAGCACCAACCTCTCCACAAGCTCCACAAGGAGCTGTAGAGAGCCAGGAGGTCTCCGCCCAGTCTCCTCTTCTTCAAACTAATAATCCCCAGCTCTTTCAGTCTCTCTTCATCAGATCTATTCTCCAGGCCCTTCACAGTTTCCTTGCCCTCCTCTGCACTGGCTCCAGAACCTCCATGTCTCTCCTGTACTGAGGTACCCAGAAGTGGACAAAGCACTCATGGTGTGGCCTCACAAGAGCAGAGTCCAAGGGGACAATCCCCTCCCTGCTCCTGCTGGACACAGCATTTCTGATGCCAGCCAGGATGCCATTGGCTTTCCTGGCCACCTGGGCACACTGCTGGCTCACATTCAGCTACTTATCCATTACAAGCCTCAGGTCCTTTTCTGCAGGCAGCATTTGTGAGTAAAAACAGAGGGTCTGTAACAGGCAACACTGACACAGATTATAGGCCAAAGGAAGTGAGATAAGGAGCAGGAATGAGCTCCCAGCCATCATCCTAGGCTTTGCAAGCTGAGAGCACAGCACATGTTGTCTGCATTATTTTCCCACTCTGGCAGGCAGGCATCCCACTATTCATTTTCCAAGAAACAGGGCATGCTTCTCCTCTTACGAGCTCTGCCTTTCCACACACTTCTTTCTCACTTATGGCTGTGCACACTGAGGCCTCTGCTCCAGCCTGCCATCAGACACTTGTTACCCTTAGATGGCTCACACAAGCACTCCTGGATTTCTTTCAAGTCAGAAGAACAGTAACCACCACCCTTTTGCACTGTTCCAGCCAGCTTAGCTGATCAAGACTGAAACAGGTCTGATTTACATGGAAACCAGCACAAGCACTGCAGTGATAGCCCCAGCCGGGGAGGAATCTCTTCAGCTAAAGGGAGCTATGTCCCCCAGTGCCTTTGCCTTGGTGGTTGTGGTTGGCAGGTCAAGGAGCAGAGACTGTTCTGAGTACCGTGTGTCCACCAGCACTAGGGATGATCCCATACATGTTTTGCCTGTGAAAGCAGTACAAGAGACCATGACTTTCCTCCAAAATATTGACTGGACAACTTTAATATGGAGATAGGAGTACTGAGGTCCTCATAGAAAGGAAGGGATGGAGGAAAAATCTGCAGAAACCATCCTTTTAATAAAAGAGAATTGACAAGGTCTGACACTGAGCAGTAGAACTGTCAGGGCTGGAAAGGACCTCAAGGATCATCCAGTTCCCATTCCCCTGCCATGGACAGGTACACCTCTCACTAGATCAGGTTGTCCATGGCCACATCCAGCCTGGTCTTAAAACCCTCCAGGGATGAGGCTTCCACCACCTCCTTGGGCAACCTGTGCAGTGTCTCACCACCGTCTTGGGGAAAATCTTCTTCCTAACATTCAATCTCAATCTTCCCTCCTTTAGCTTGGATCCATTCCCCTCAGTCCTATCCCTACCTGACACCCTAACAAGTCCTTCCCCATCTTTCTTGTAGCCCACTTCAGACACTGGCAGGTCACAATAAGGTGTCTGTTGGATACCTTTGCACAAGGCAAAGGGCTGTAAATCCAAAACTACAATGAACCATAGAGAGGCACTGCATGAGGCAGATCTAATTTTAACCAGAGGAAAAAGAGACCCCAAAACTGCAACTAATAAAAATTAATCCTGATCTATCTTGAACCTACCCTAGTATTGCCCCTTCAGACCTCAGTGCCTTAGTTCATGCTGCTCTGGCAAGATGTTAAGGAGATCTGCAGTGGCTCTGATATGTGTGCAGAGCAACATAGGCTCTTCTCTTCTTCCTCTAGATTTCTGTTGTGGCAAAATAACCTTGAGGAAAGGACAGTAAGAGAAGGGTGACCAGGGCG
The DNA here is from genome assembly GCA_013396835.1 of Psilopogon haemacephalus. NCBI lineage: Eukaryota > Metazoa > Chordata > Aves > Piciformes > Megalaimidae > Psilopogon > Psilopogon haemacephalus. Next base: position 41,178 of record VWZI01022954.1, read on the forward strand.
GGTTGGCAGTGTCTCTGGTACTGCATGAGTACAAATGCAGAGCCCATGGCTCCTGCAAATGAGGGATTTTTTTCACCATGGACATCTGCTGATATTCATTTTAGGCCTTACATATTGTGGCCATACATATTCTAAGCCTAAGCACTCAGACCCCTCTTTTGTTTGTATCCTGCATTCAGAGCTGGTATGGTAGAGACTGTGGGCAGGGAAGAAAGGGAAGACAGTGCTGTTTGCATGCCTTCCATGCTGCTCTATGCCCTGTCCCAGATCGATGCACTAACTTTTACTGCCACTTTGTCAGTGAGACAGAAATATGCAGCATCAAACCTGCCATGTTAAAATGCTGTCTGGGATATGAGCTGAGGGAGCTTGAGCCTGTGCTTGTGTCAACAGCATCTTTCACATCTCACAGGCATGGGGAGATAAAGGTCACTGAGGAAGAGCACTTGAGTCCACACCAACCCAACTGTCAGTGTGAAGCCTGAAAGAAAAAAAATGTCCCTGACTTTTTTTACTCCTATTTTTCTTTTAACCAAAAATAATAGGAGGGGGAAGAGGAAGGCTTCCTCTTCCTTCCTGAAGAGGAAGGCTTTTACCAGAGCTTCTCGACCTGACAGTCACTGAATGTTTTAGGGAAAGTGGTGTGGTGGAAGAGATGGATGGCATCCAAAGGGGCCTTGTCAGGTTGGAAAAGTGGGCCAGTGCCAACTGCATGAGGTTCAAGAAGTTACACTGCAAAGTCCTGCAGTAGGGTTGGGCCAATCCAGGCCACAAGTGTAAGATGGGTACAGAGTGGGCTGAGAGCAGCCCTAAAGAGAAGGACTTTGGGGTGCTGGTTGCTGAGCAGCAACCCAGGAGCCAGCAGTGCCCTCGTGCAGCCAGCAGGCAGCTGTGTACTCGGATGCATCAGGAGGAGTGTGGGCAGCATGGCAAGAGAGGGGATTCTGCCCCTTGGCTCTGCTCTGCTGAGACCTCACCTCCAATCCTGCCTCCATTTCTGGTGTCCCCAGCATAAGAGGGACACAGACCTGTTGGAACAAGTGCAGAGGAGGTCACAAAGATTATCCAGAGGCTGGTACACCTCTACTGTGAGGACAGGCTTAGGGAGCTGGGGGTGTTCAGGCTGGAGAAAAGAAGACTCCACAGAAACCTTAGAGTTGCCTTCCAGTACCTGCAGGGATCCTACAGTAAGGTTGCAGAGGAACTTTTAACAAGAAGCATGTACCCACAGGACAAGGGGAAATGGATTGAAATTAAAGGAGAAGAGGTTTAGATTGGATCTGAGGAAGAAATTCTTCCCTAGGAGGGTGGCAAGATTCTGGAACGGATTGTCCAGAGAGTCTGTGGATGCCCCTGCCTGCAGATGTTGGAGGCCAGGTTGGATGGGGCCTTCAGTAACCTGGGCTAGTTGAGAGGTGTCCCTGCCATGTCAGGATGGTTGAGTCAGATGATGTCTAAGGTCTCTTCCAGCCTAAGCCCTTCCATGATTCTATGATTCTGTGATTATGAAGACTTCATAAGGCAAGGCAGAAAGTCCAGAAGATAATCAGAAACACTACTCCCACTCTTGTTATGACTGTCTGAAGACGCTGTCCTTGCAAGACACCACTCTCTGCCCTTGATACAGCACAATGCTAACAGCCTCAAATCAACAGTGGGATATTTGTCTCTGAAGGAGTGGGAATTCAGTCCTGCCCTTAAAACATTCAACACAACAGCCACCTGAGTGTAGCTGCAGACACAAAGAGCTGGTAAATCCTACCACACTGCTTCAGGAGAGGGAGAGATTAAGGCTAATGAAGAAACAAGGCAGGATGTTGATTTTCCAGGTTTACTGGATGTGTCAGACAGAGATGGCTCCCTGGAATTTGACATCTTGTAAAGAGTTTAGCACAGAAATGATGTACAGGCTCTGCCTTGTATTCATCTTCAAAAGCCATGATGAGCATTCGTGGTGGCAGTGGGGGTTTGATGGTTTGGTTTTGGGTTTATTTTTCTTCATTCTGAAATACTTTATTTGCCACAAAATAAGAAAAAATAAAGTTAAACTGTGTAATGTTCTGACATTGCTGGCAATTTCAGAATCAGAATTAACCAGGTTGGAAAAGACCTTCAAGATCATTGAGTCCAACCTATCACCTAACCATTCTAATTAACTAAACCATGACACTAAGTGCCTCATCCAGTCTCGTTTTAAACACCTCTGGGGATGGTGAATCCACCACCTTCCCAGGTAGCCTGTTCCAATGCAAATCTCTTTTTCTATGAAGAACTTCTTCCTAACATGCAGCCTGAACCTGCCCTGTTGCAGCTTGAGGCTGTGTCCTCTTGTTCTGTCACTGGGTACCTGTGAGAACACACCAGCCCCACCTGGCTACAACCTCCTTTCAGATAGCTGTAGAGAGCAATTTCCTATTTGTCCAACACTGCATTCTCCTGTAAGGTCAGTGCAGATTGGGATTGCCAAGCTGAGGACGGTAACTGAACTGCACAGGCAACCAGGGATGTCCAGCCAGAACCACAAGCACTCCTGTACCACAGAACACAGGATCCCAGGATGTTAGGGGCTGGAAGGGATCTTCCAGCCCAACCCTGCTGCCACAGCAGCACCAGAGAATCTAGTGCAGGTCACACAGGAACACATCCAGACAGGGCTGCAAAGGCTCCAGAGAAGGAGACTCCACAACCTCACTGGGCAGCCTGTGCCACTGCTCTGGGACCCTTACAGCAAAGAAGTTGTTGCTCATGTTGAGGTGGAACTTGCTGTGCTGCAGTTTCCATCCCTTGCTCCTTGTCATATGCCAGGGCACAAGTGAGCAGACACTGTCCCTGTCCCTTCCTGATCCCCAGCTATTGATAGACATTGCTCAGATCCCCTCTCAGCATCCTCCTCTCCAGACAAAACAGGCCCAGGGTTCTCAGCCTCTTCTCATCAGGCAGTGCTCCAGTCCCTTATGCATCCTTTTAGGCCTCTCTTGGACTCTCTCCAGTAGATTTCTGTCCCACCTGAACTGGGGAGCACAGAACTGGATGCTGGATCTCCCACACAGAGGAACGAGAATCAACATGTGAAGCTCTAGAAGCATCATGTTATTGTTCTTACTATGAACCAAGGATCCACTCTACTTCTGTGAAAACTGGAATTCAGGAATTGGAATGACATACAGAGAGAACCTGTTAGAACACTGGACCTTTCAGAGAGCTCCTGGACTGTCAAATGATGGCCTGATCCCAGAAAATGTGAACCCTGCAGGGAACTTCAGCTTTCTGCCTCTAAGGAAGTAATCTCTTTGAACTATGAATACCGTGGAAAGCAACAGGGACCTCCAGAAACCAACAAGAAATGAAGCCTCTGTAATGATTTCGGACCTCTCTGTTTACAAATCCAGCTTCCAACAGTAAAGATCAGTCTCCTTTTCACAGAATAACAGAACTGTCAGGGCTGGAAGGGACCTCAAGGACCTCACACTAGATCAGGTTGTCCACAGCCACATCCAACCTGGCCTCAAAAACCTCCAGGGATGAGGCTTCTACCACCTCTCTCAACAACCTGTGCCAGTGTCTCACCACTCTCATTGAAAAAAACAGCTTCCTAATATCCAATCTCAGTCTCCACTCGTTAGCAGTCTCCATTCCCCCCAGTCCTATCACTACCTGACACCCTCAAAAGTCCCTCCCCAGCTTTCTTGTAGCTGCCTTCAGATACTGGAAGGCCACAATAAGGTCTCTTCAGAGCCTTTTCTTCTCCACACTGAACAGCCCCAAGTCTCTCAGCCTGTCCCCACAGCAGAGCAGCTCCAGCCCTCTGATCACCCTAGTGGCCCTTCTGTGGACACCTTCCAGCACCTCCAGATCTTTCCTGTACCAGGAGCTCCAGAACTGGACACAGTGCTCCAGGAGGGGTCTCAGCAGGGAGGTGCCGAGGGGTAGAATCCCAGGCTCTGGTTGGCTCTGTGGGCTGCAAGTACAGACTGATGGCTCATGTTGAGCTTCTCATCCACCAGCAGCCCCAAGGCCTTTTCTTCAGGTCTTCTGTCAAGCCAGTCACTGCCCAGCCTGTATTAGTGCCTGGGATTGCTCCAACTCTGATGCAGGACCCTGGAAGACTCTGTCCTGCAGACATACTGACATGTGCAAAAGTGGTTCTCATGACATTTGGCTGAAGACTGGGAGCTGCAAGGTTAAGCCATATGCAAGAGGCTAGGTGATCATACAAGTGTGTGGGGGTTTCCTACATGAATGACTAATGCCCAACATTTCAGCTAGGCAGCTAGCAGCCCTGGTGTAGAATTTCATAAAACCTTTGCACAGAATTGCTTTGCTTTCATAAGCCACTACTGTTGTCCCACCCAACGGTGTTCACTTGCCAGGAATCAAGGTTCAGCAGGTTTTTTTGAGATGGGTAAAAAGCTGCCTCACAGCACCTACAAGGAGTTAAGCAGGTAATACACTTCAGCTCAAAGAGAAAATACCTGCTTGCAATGCCATGTGATGGTTCTGTGGCCTTGAACTCCTGTACAGCTGTAATGCAGGTCTGAGGCCTTAGGAGCAGACTCATTCAGCACTAAAGGGAAGGGAAACTCTGTCTGTAGCTTCCATGTGCTCAGTTCAGCTGGCTTTGAGGTTACAACCAGTGTACTACTGTACACTGTGACTGCAGCCAGTTGTGGCTCTCCCTGCTCCTCCATGGCATGCCTACAACTTCTGGAGGATGACAAATCATCTCCTTGCCAGTGAGATTTGAAAAGGTCTTGATTTCACCTTATCTTTTTGAGCAATACAAGTTTTGTTCTGTTTTCACTCACAAAATCCCTCAAAACATGCAGAATGAGTGAAAGAAGTGGCTGAGCTCATCAGGCCTTTATCACCTTGCACTCCGGGGAGAACACACAGAGCTTGCAGTTGATACCCTCCTATAAAAATTTCCTGCAGAAATGCATTTCAACAGTATTCTATTGGGTGTGCTGCTCCCATTCCTAGGAGGGACATGGTCTATCAGCTGTCCTGAGACAGCTTCTGAGTTTTGCCTCTACAGATATGAATAATCCAAATATCCATTTCTACAAAGAATGTAGGCACAAAGCAGCATCTTCATTTCCCCCTCTCCTTTCAATGGCACCCTGGCCCTGTGCATCTGAATGTTGCAAACCCCCTGCAGAAATACATCTCTACTCAAAAATGTGCATCAGCTAAATAAACATCTAAACAGCTGAAGTGATCGCAGCAGACTAGAGACAAAATGCTACCAGTTCTACTTCATTTCACCTATAAAAGATGCAGCAACTACCCAAGGAGCTCAGGAATGTACAGAACCCTCCTAGACGACAAAACTCAGAAGTAAAATCCAAGGGTGACAAAGAAGAAAAACTAACGAACAAGCTAAAAGTACTGCTGAAAAGCATTAAGCTTTAGAAGTAGAGAGACCATAGAGGGACACTCTAAGAGGCACACATCTATTGGAACAAGTGCAGAGGAGGATCCAAGGGCTGGAGCCCCTCTGCTGTGAGGATAGGCTCAGGGAGCTGGGGGTGTTCAGGCTGGAGAAGAGAAGACTCCACGGGAACCTTAGAGCTGCCTTCCAGTACCTGCAGGGATCCTACAGAAAGGTTGCAGAGGAACTTTTAACAAGAAGCATCTACCCACAGGACAAGGGGAAATGGATTGAAATTGAAGGAAGAGAGGTTTTGCTTGAATGTGAGGAAGAAATTCTGCCCTAGGATGGTGGAAAGACTCTAGAATGGATTGTCCAGGGAGGTTGTGGATGCCTCTGCCTGCGGATGTTGGAGGCCAGGTTGGATGGGGCCTTGAGCAACTTGGGCTAGTTGAGAGGTGTCTCTGCCATGGCAAGGGTGTTGGGATAGATTAAAGGTCTATTTCAGCCTAAGCCCTCTAATGAAATATTTGCTGTGAGAATAGGAAAAAGATCAAATCAAATCACCTCCCCAGGAGCAGAGACTGCTCCGCTGTGCATGGGGATCCTGCCACAGCACAGAGGCCTTACAAAGATGTTTGTGTAAGGAGGTTGTTGTGACAGTAGGGAGTTGCCATGGGCTTAACCAATTGAACCTGCTGAGGAGTACTCAACACCATGTCCACCTCAGGGCAGCCTTAAAGCCGAAGTGCTGGCTGGAGCAAAATACCACAGGCTTGTATTTCAGATTGTAACATGAAAGGGTTCTTTTTCCAGCGTCCGCTTCCACTTTCAGGTTAAGGGGGTGCTGGTCTTTTCCACTGGGTTGGCTGCATGCTTCTGAGGTCACAGGCTCACAGGATGTCAGAGGTTGGAAGGGTACTCCAGAGATCACTGAATCCAAGCCCCCTGCCAGAACAGGACCAAAATCTAGCACAGGTCACACAGGAACACATCCAGACAGGTCCTGAAACTCTGCAGAGCCTCCACATCATCTCTGGGCAGCCTCTTCCAGTGCTCTGTGAACATTACAGTAAAGAAGTTCCTCCTCCTGTTGAGATGGGACTTAGAATCATAGAATGGTTTAGGTTGGAAGGGATCTCAAAGATCATCGTGTGGGGGATTTTGTTTTATGCCTGGCTTCTGGTGTTAGTGCTGCTTTAGCTGCACTCTTCATGTGAAACAGGCTGAGGTAGTTGTACACTATACCATCTCATAGCACTCCTTATCTCAACCCTTTTATGTGTTACCTTCCCTTGCTTATGAGAGTGGTCCAGCCCCTCAAGATTTCTCTTGCACAGTGCTCCAGGTGAGGCCTCTCCAGTCCCAGCACACAGCAGAATGACCTCCCTATGCTGCTGGCCACACTGTTCCTGATACAAGCCAAGATGCCATTGGCATTCCGTGCCAGCAGGGCACATTGCTGGCTCATGTCCAGCTGCTTTTCACCCAGCACTGCCAGGTCCCTCTCTGCCAGGCTGCCTCCAGTCACTCATCCCCCAGCCTGTAGCACTGCACAGGATTGTTATGGCCAAAGTGTAGGAGCCTGCACTTGGCCATGTTAAACCTCAGCCTGTTAGCCCCATGGTCTGGCCAGAGTCTCTGAAGTGTCTTCCTACCTTCCAGCAGATCCACACTACCCCCAGCCTGGTATCTTCTGCCAATTTACTTACAGCAGACTGTGTCCCCTTAACACCTTACAGTATGGATGCTCCTCTAGCCACTTGGTTTAGGTGTGATGTCACCCCGTAATTGGGCCAGGTTTTGTCCAGAGCAATACAGGTCTTTCACAAGAACACCACCTGGAGATCTGTCCTGAGGATGGATAATTGTTGCAGGGGCTGTTGGAGAGTGTGGGGAAGTGCCTAGGCTGTAGACAGCTCCAGCATTTGGGAATTTCACCCCTGAGCAAGGGCAAAATCCTGACAAATTGGTGAAATGTTTGGAAAAAGTCTGCTGTCAGCCTGGGAGTGCCCAAGAGACAGAAATCACTGTGGTGTGATGGGGCCTGCTCCACGCCTACCTAACCTTTAAAGAAGGCCAGGATCAGTGCACTAGTAGGCATTCCACATGAAAAGCAGGAAGTACACCCAAATAACAGAAATAACAACTTCAGGTATTTGCTTGCTAGCAGGAGCTGTTTGCAAGATGTGAGGCAGCACAGGGATGTCTGCATTTATGGTCATTTGTTGGACAAAGTTCTTCCCCACGAGGGTGGTGAGACACTGGCACAGCTTGCCAGGGAGGTGGTGGAAGCCTCATCCCTGGAGGTTTCTAAGTCCAGGCTGGATGTGGCTCTGGGAAACCTGATCTAGTGAGATGTCTCTGCCCACGGCATGGGTTTGGAGCTGGGTGATCCTTGAAGATTCTTCCAGCCCTGACAATTGCATGATTCTGTGAGAGAAAAGCTTGCTATGATACTCATGGATAAGAAAAGCATCCTGTGAGATGTCAGCATTGCACACCCAATGCCTAGTAAGGTCAAAGCTATTGACTGACTGGTTAAAAAATGAGATTTATATAAAAGAATGCAATATCTTGTATACATGAAATGCTGCAAATAAAAGACAAAGCACCTGGGGATTTAGGTAACTGCAGACAAGTAAGGAAAAGGCTGTACTCTAGAAAATCATTCTTCACAGAGTTGTTTAGGTTGGAGGAGAACTTTAAGATCATGGAGTCCAGCCCCTTAACCCAGCACTGCCAGGGCACTACCAAACCATGGCCCTCAGAGCTACATCTCCAAGGATCACAGATCACAGGATGTCAAGAGTTGGAAGGGACCCAAAGAGACCATCCAGTCCAACCCCCTGCCGGAGCAGGACCATACAATCTAGCTCAGGTCACAGAAAAACACATCAAGACAGGACTTGAACATCTCCAGAGAAGAAGACTCCACAACCTCTCCAGGGAGCCTGTGCTAGTGCTCTGTGACCCTTACAGTAAAGAAGTTCCCCCTTGTGCTGAGGTGGAACCTCCTGTGCTCCCTTGTCCAGGGAGCAAGTGAGAAGAGCCTGTCCACCTCCTCCTGATCTCCAGCCACCAGATATTTATAAACATTTATTAAATCCTCTCTCAGTCTTCTCTTCTCCAGACTAAACAGCCCCAGGCCCCTCAGCCTCTCCTCATCAGGCAGTGTTCTAGTCCCCTAATCAACCTTGTAGCTCTCTGTTTGACTCTCTCCAGCAGATCCCTGTCTCTTAAACTGGGGAGCCCAAAACTGAACACAGTACTCAAGATGGAGTCTCACCAGGGCAGAGTAGATGGGGAGGAGAACCTCCCTTGATCTTCTGGAAAAAGGAGAAAATGCAAAAAAAAAAAGGAAAAAAATCTAAACATCCTTCTCCAGACAAACCCAAACAGAAAACAAAATAGGGAAAAAAAGGTCAACCAAACAAAAAACCTCCCCCTGAAAGTAGCAGAGCTTTGTGCTTTACAACTTCCTGCCCCGCGTTGTCAAGCAGGCTAGCAGAGATAAGGGAGGTGACAGCTCTCCAGGGTTGCTGCAGGACCTGCCACACAGAAGGCTGGAACAGCACAGACCAGAGGACGCATGTAATGAGTCTGCGGAGAGCTGGGAGGTGAACTCCTCCCCCAGCTGCAGGCCAGGGGCAGGCTGTCTGCCGAGCCTCACCCCTGCCCCTCTGCCTCTGCAAACACAAAGGCACAGGCATGGGCAGTCTTACCCAGGGGCTTTGCTCAGGGCAAGGATCCTCATGGAAAGAAGGAAACAGAAAGTCAAGGTTCTTTTCATCATGAATGCACTGAAAAATAAATCAGTAAATTATACTGAATTTAATAAATAATTAATAATTTAATTTATATTTCACATATTGTAATATAATTTTGTGGTGCAGAGCCACAAAAATGATTAAAGGAATGAAACATCTCCCTCAGAAGGAGAGCCTGAAGGAGCTGGGACTCTGCTGCTTGGAGGGGAGGAAACTGAGGGATGACCTCATTCATGTTTATCAATATGTAAAGATGAGTCTCAGGAGGCTAGAGCCAGGCTCTGCTGGATGATGTCTGATGAAAGGACAACGGGCAATGGTGGAAGCTGAGGTATATGAAGTTCCATGGAAACATGCAGAGGAATTTTTTCCCTGTGAGGGTGTCTGAACACTGGAACAGGCTGCCCAAGGGGGTTGTGGAGACTCCCTCTCTGGTATAGGTGATCCTGCTTTGGCAAGGGGGTTGGGCTAGATGAGCTTTCCAGCCCCTAACACTGTGACTCTGTGACATTACATTAACAACCCCACTACTTGTGCCCAAGACTCCATAGAACCACAGCCAAAGGAAGGAAATACTGACAAATCTGTGCTCCTTTTTTCATGCCTTAGGTTAAGCACTCTGGAAAAGCCTCATTAACTGTAGACAATTTTAGCCGAAGGTCTTGTGCACCAGGTTGGCAGAGAATATTAGGCCTCATTACATTAAAAAAATATTAAAGAAAACCACAAAAAAAAAAAAGTTGCTGTAACACCCCACTAATTCCTCTTTAATTGGCATCCATGTAACTGATGTCTTGCACTCCTCATGGAACCATGCCAGACACAGGGACTTCACACAACTGAGTACAGCAAACACAACTGGTCCTTCATTTTGCCTCTGCTGGTGTTGTCTCCAAAAGGCTCTGTGGGAACAGGGGCTTCTCACAACCTCCCAGCAGGTAAGGCAGTCCAAAAAACCTAGCTGTGGTGGCAGCTGCTAGAGGAGTGGTGGTGGCCCAGCAGTAGCAAATATTTTGCCATGATCACAGAATCACAGAGTGCTAGGGGCTAGAAGAGACCTTGAAAGAGTGTGAGTCCAAGCTCCCTTCCAGAGCAGGATCACCTAGAGCAGATCACACAGGAACACACTCAGGCTGTTTTTTAAAGTCTCCAGAGAAGGGGACTCCACAACCCCATGGGCAGCCTGTTTCAGTGTTCTGTCCCACTCACAGTGAAAAACATTTTCCATATCACAAGATGTTAGGGGTTGGAAAGGATCTCTGGATATCTTATGTTTACATGTAACCTCCTCTGCTCCATCTCGAACCCCTTGTGCCATGTCCTATCATTGGACATCACCAAGCAGACTCTGGCACTCACCTTTACATCTTTATCAGCATGAATGAGGTCACCTCTCAGGCTCCTCCTCTCTCATCTCCCTCAGGCTCTCCTACCAAGAGAGATGTTCCACTGCCTGTAGCAGCTTTGTGGCTCTGCACTGGAATCTTTAAAGCAGTTCTCTGAGGTCCTCCTTGAACTGAGAGGCCCAGAACTGGACACAATATTCCAGGTATTGCCAGTTGTGTGCTTGCTACCTGTAACAGCTCTCCTCTTCCATCATCACATCAATCATGACTTAGAAGGGTGAAAGCTCAACTGAAGAGACTGCAAAGGAGAACTGCCACCCCAATGCAGTGTAGATGTCAGATCAGAAAGGAATCTTGTATTACCAGCAGTATGGTGGTGTGAAAGATCCAGCACAGGGATAGATTTACAATCTTCATGATCCTTATAATGCAGAAAAGAGGTCATTCTGCGGGCTGGTTGTACTTCCTTCACGTCTGGTGAACACACAGTCACAGAAATGTCAGGGTGGAAAGCACCACAAGGATCATCCAGTTCCAACCTCCTGCCATGGGCATGGACACCTCACACTAGATTAGGCTGCCCACAGCAACATCCAGCCTGGCCTTAAAAACCTTCAGGAATGAGGCTTCCACCACACTGCTGGCTCATGTTGAGCTTCTCATCCACCCTCCTCTAACTGCATGCAAGGCTGTACATGCTGTGATGTGACTCTCCTTTCCCCACTCCTCTCTGCTCAGGAATGCACACACAGACACACAGGTGTGCTGGTTTGAACTAATTGGAGGATTCTGAATGAGAAATTAGACTATAGGCTGAGAAATGAAAACATGGTATTACTTCACTCACAGCTTTACTGAGAAATAAAAAAAATTGTTTTAAGAGTTGTAACCCAAATATAGATAAGTGAGACAGTTTCAGGCCTCTCTGGGTTGTGGCTGCTCCTCTTGCATGGCTCCTTTTTCCCTGCCTTTTGTAGCTGATTTTTAATAATTCCACTAACTTATTTTCTACTGCTAACCCCCCTGGCCAATCTACCTTCTCCTATCTGCTGCATCAACAGATGGTGAGATAAGACTGGGGAAGGGGGGAAAGGTGGTAGGGGTGGTTAGAAACCTCTCTTAGGGATTTTGATCTCTGGGAGGGGTGTGGTGTTTCTGTATTACCTTTTCACTGTATATATCTGTAAATATCTGTTATACATTGTAAGTATCTGCTTGTATATTGAGCATTGCTGTAAATATAAAGCTTCATTTATCAACTTCCAGCTGTTCTGAATCCTAGCCTGGGTTATTTCAAAGGGTGGGGGGTGCAGGTAACTGCTAAACCACCACAACAGGCAAACTTTCCCAAGGCTTCACTGCTGCAGTTTAGGCTGATAAAAAGAGCAGCTCTACAGCAAAGCCCTGTAGGACTAACTGCATGTTCTGGAAAACTACCTCTCCAGCAAGTAAATAAAGAAATAAGGTGAGCCTCGATGCTGGTGTAGACTGTCATTGCCTTTTTAATAACTATCTGCTTTCTCAGCACAATCACCAGCTCAACAGTATTTAACAGCAGGCTTATACTGCTTCAGAGGACTTCAATTATGAATTAGGCTGCAAACTTCTTCCTCCTATATTTGGGTAAAATCAGCATGGCTTCAACAAGGGCAGAACCTGCCTGACAAGCCTGGTGGACTTCTATGAATAGGTCACAGCATTAATAGATGAGGGGCAAGCAACTGATGTCATTTACCTGGACCCGAGCAAAGCCTTTGACACCGTCCAGCACCACATCCTGGTCTCCAAGATGGTGAAACATGGGCTTGATGGGTGCACCACCAGATGGATAAAGAACTGGCTTGATGGCTGCACCCAAAGAACAGCTGTCAATGGCTCCATTGATCTCATTGGAGACCAGTGACAAGCAGAGTCCCTCAGGGTTCAGTCCTGGGACCAGTCTTGTTCAATATATTTGTGAGGTACATGGACAGAGTCATTGAGTGCACCCTCAGCAAGTTTCCTAATGAAACCAAACTGTGTGGTGCAGCAGACACACTGGAGGGCAGAGATGCCATCCAGAGGGACCTGGACACACTGGAGAAGTGGGCACAAGCCAGCCTCATGAGGTTCAACAAGACCAAGTGCAAAGTCCTGCATCTGATTCGAGGCAATCTCGAGCACAAATACAGGTTGGGCAGTGACTGGCTGGAGAGCAGCCCTGAGGAGAGGGACTTGGGGGTGCTGGTAGACGAGAAGTTCAGTATGAGCTGGCAGTGTGCACTTGCAGCCCAGAGAGCCAACCAGAACCTGGGCTGCATCAGGAGAGGTGTGGCCAGCAGGTCAAAGGAGGTGATTCTCCCCCTCTACTCCACCTTGGTGAGACCCCACATGGAGTACTGCATCCAGTTCCGCTATTACAGGAAGGATGTGGACATGCTGGAACGTGTCTAGAGAAGGGCCATGAGGATGATCAGAGGGCTGGTGCACCTCTCCTATGAGGACAGACTGAAAGAGCTGGGGCTGTTCAGTCTGGAGAAGAGGAGGCTCTAAGGTGACCTTACTGTGGCCTTCCAGTATCTGAAGGAGGCCTACAAAAAAGCTGGAGAAGGACTTTTTTGGCTATCAAGTAGTGACAGGACTAGTGGGAATGGAGCAAAGCTGGAGGTGGGAGATTCAGATTAGATGTGAGGAGGAAGTTCTTCACCATGAGAATGGTGAGACCCTGGAATGGGTTGCCCAGGGAGATGGTTGGGGCCATATCCCTGGAGGTGTTTAAGGCCAGGCTGGATGAGGCTCTGGGCAGCCTGCTCTAGGGTTGGCTGTCACTGTCCATGGCAGTGGGGTTGGACCTACATGATCCTTGTGGTCCCTTCCAACCCTGACTGATTCTATGACTCTACTCTGATTCCATGATTCTTCAAACAGATGTACTGCTTCCAGTTTTCACATCAGGGAATAGGGCTGTTCTCTTCCTGCCTGACTCTCCTGTTCTCCTCATGGCCATCAGATTTAAAAAGGTAAACAAAACCAAACAGAACAAAACAGCAAACTGATAAAAGAGCCCAGGCACCAAAAAACATTCCCCAATATGCATCCCATGCTTCAGTCAGTCCTTGTCCCTTCATCTTGCTACATGCAGCATTGTTGCTTCAAAATTAATAAAAACACTTAACTCTCACCATCAGCCCTGTCCACTTTAAATGCCAAAATCCATTGATTTTGCAAGGAACTGCAGAGCTGTTTATATAGGCTCCATGTTTTAGAACCAAGTAATAATCCCCACGAAGTCAGTCATTACTGCCAAGTGTGCTTATTAGAGCCGCAGGCAAGTGTGAGGGCAGTTAACTCTCCACACACCACAACTGCCAAGGTCTCTTTATTAGCTATCCCTCTCTACACAGCAGAACTTCTACAAAATGCTTAAAATCTTCATCCAGAGGGACTTGGACAGGATGGAGAGGTACGCCCAGGTGAACCTCATGAGGTTCAACAAGACCAAGTGTAGGGTCCTGCACCTGGGCCAGAACAATCCTTACTGCCAATACAAGCTGGGGGAGAAGGTGACAGAAAGCAACCTGAGGAAAAGGACCTGGGGGTGCTGGTGGGGGAGAAGCTCGACAGGAGGAGGCAGTGTGAGACTGCAGCACAAAAGGCAAATGGCAGCCTGGGCTGCATCCAAAGCAATGTGGCCAGAGATGTAGAGAGGGGATCCTGCCCTGCTCTGCTCAGCTGAGACCTCATATGCAGTGCTGCATCCAGCTCTGGATCCTCAACACAGGAAGGACATGGACCTGAGGGTCTGACGAGGCCACAAAAATGATCAGGTGGTTGGAGCAGCTCTGCTATGAGGACAGGCTGAGAGAGCTGGGGGTGTTCAGCCTGGAAAACACAAGGCTCCAGGGAGATCTAATAACAATTTGCCAGCACCTGAAGGGGCCTACAAGAAGGCTGCAGAGAGACTGTTTGCAAAGGCCTTCAGGGATAGGATGAGGGCAATGGCGTCAAACTGGAGCAGAGCAGATTGAGATTGGATGTGAGGAACAAGTTATGCACCATGAGAGTGATGGAAGACTGCAACAGGTTGCCCAGGGAGGTGGTTGAGTCCTCACCCCTGGAGATATTTAAAGTGAGGCTGGACAGGGCTCTGGGCAACTTGATCTAGTTGAGGATGTCCCTGCTGAGTGCAGGTTGGACTGGATGACCTTTGGAGGTCCCTTCTAACCCAGATCATTCTGTGATTCTGTGATCACAGAGTCCAACCATTGACCTAGACCATCATGGACATTAAGTCATTCATTAGCCTATGAATAAAATATCTCAACATGCTAGGAAAGGGGAGCCTAAAACCTGGTGGACTGTAAAGCAGAGGGGGAGAGGCCATTTGTGTCCTCAAGAATGGCAGGACCAAGACTGCTGACTGAATTATGAAGCAAACTTTTGCAGCACAGATTTCCAAGACTGCCTTCAGAAAAGGCTCCCAGGGTATGCAAATATATTTCTAGGCACTGACTGTCTAGAAATGCAATTAACAGTCCTGTTCCTTTGATCCTCAGTTTGTAAGTATACATGTGTATATATATATATATATATAAATATCCTATTATGCAGGTAGTCATATATCTTGTTTATAAATCAGGTATGTATATCTTGTTTATACATTTGTTACAAACCCAATTTTGCTTAAGTTTACTTTAGCCAAGGAAGAAGATTTCTTTTTTTTAATTGTTAAAAATTATTCTTCTATTAAATAATGACTGGAGAATCCTACAACTGCCAAGTTCTTAAGACCCTGGTTCTATGTCTGCTGCTACCAAGTTAAGACATAGGCTTGATCTAAGCCTATTTTCAGTTCTCATGTTACATACCCAGAATCAACTATATTTCACACAGTCCTGATGCTATTCAAATGTCTTTTCAACTGAAGTTTAGTATGACATGGTAAAATCACTGTGTGCTGGCAATGGCATCCAAATACAGCTGCATTGCTAGACAGCAGCATGATTTATTTTCATCCTCTCTAAATAAAGGCACAGATACCTGGTACAGGGAGGGACCAAGGGAAGGAAGACAGCTTTTCAGAGCTATAAAAAGAAATTAGTTGCCTGGTGTCTTTCCATTATATGCAGACAGACAGACAGGCAGAAGATAGATAGATAGATAGATAGATAGATAGATAGATAGATAGATAGATAGATAGATAGATAGATAGATAGATAACTGATTGAGAGAGAGAGATGGCAAAACCATATCTGTGCACTTAACTGCTTTAGAGAGAAAAAAATATTTTTAAAATGAGGAGGGAAAAAAAGGTTTCTGTAACAGCTGCATTTTACAAACACTTTCAAACTTCTCTGTTGGGAAATGAAGCTGAGGTGTGGGAAGTTGAAGCAAATTGCCTATTACTCTGTTACTGACATAGAGAAGAACTGCAGAGAGCAAAGGAACTCACGCACACATATTTCAAGGCAGGGACAGAAACAAAGTTCCCTGAAGACTTCCCGATACACCTCAGCTTCAAGGACTCACCAGTGTTGACTGAAATGCCTATATTCTTCCCAGTTTTAAGTGCAGGTTGCTGTTGGTCTAGCAGCTGTGCTTGATAAAAAAACCACAGCACCTTTTCAGTCCACACGGGCCAAACTGGAACAGGAAGGGGCATTATGCTATTACATTAAATCACACTGACAGTGGAGGGCTATTGGGGTTATATGGGATAAGCAAAACTGCAGAGATGCCAGTAAAAGTAATTAGCTGGTGTAACGAAGAGCCAGAAAAAAAGAGAAGAGCCTGGGCTAGCACAGTGGTGTACTGTCAATATTATCATTCTCCAAGGCTCCAGCAGAACAATGCACTGCTGAGCCTCCTGTAATCTCCACACATGGCTACCCATGAAGAGAGTAATTAAGAAATGTCATTGTCTCCTTGGGAAAATACTATGGCATCTGGAAAGAATGATGATGATATCCATAACAGCCCTGTGCTCTCTCCTCTTTGTTTTGGTGGGCAGTAAAAGTGTCTGGTAATGTGCTCTGAGCTAAATGAGCCTTTGTTCCACCCTTTGCTCGAAAACAACCCAAATACAGCACTGTCGGCTGAGCCAAAACACAGGCGCTGCCTGTACCTCCAAAATCTGCACTGTTAGCCAAAGCCAGATCTACATACACTGAAAGCCCAGAGGCTGCTTAGTCTGCAGAGGAGAAGGCTGAGGAGGGATCTGATCAATACCTATCAATAGCTGAGGGCTGGGGGGGGTCAGGAACAAATCGACAGGTACAGCCTCTGCTTAGGACGTAGGCACAGGGCAAGAGACAAGAGAAGAAAACTGCAGCACAGCAAGTTCCACCTCAACATGAGCAACAACTTCTTTGCTGTAATGGTCCCAGAGCAGAGGCACAGACTCCTTAGAGAGGTTGTGGAGTCTCCTTCTCTGGAGACTTTGCAGCCCTGTCTGGATGTGTTCCTGTGTGAACTGTGCTAGATTCTCTGGTGCTGCTCTGGCAGAGGGGTTGGGCTGGAAGATCTCCAGAGGTCCCTTCCAACCCCTAATATCCTGGGATCCAGTGACTCCTACTAAACAGACTATTTAAAATTAAAGTGTCTGGCACAAGAGGAGCAAAGTCTTTGTAAGTCTGGTCCCCGAAGCGGAAGGCTTTTACCGGAGCTTCTCGACCTGACAGTCACTGAATGTTTTAGGGAAAGTGGTGTGGTGGAAGAGATGGATGGCATCCAAAGGGGCCTTGTCAGGTTGGAAAAGTGGGCCAGTGCCAACTGCATGAGGTTCAAGAAGTTACACTGCAAAGTCCTGCAGTAGGGTTGGGCCAATCCAGGCCACAAGTGTAAGATTGGTACAGAGTGGGCTGAGAGCAGCCCTGAAGAGAAGGACTTTGGGGTGCTGGTTGCTGAGCAGCTCCCCAGAAACCAGCAGTGCCCTCGTGCAGCCAGCAGGCAGCTGTGTGCTCGGATGCATCAGGAGGAGTGTGGCAAGAGAGGAGATTCTGCCCCTTGGCTCTGCTCTGCTGAAACCTCACCTCCAATCCTGCCTCCATTTCTGGTGTCCCCAGCATAAGAGGGACACAGACCTGTTGGAACAAGTGCAGAGGAGGCCACAAAGATGATCCAGAGGCTAGAACACCTCTACTGTGAGGACCGGCTGAGTGAGATGAGGGTGTTCAGGCTGGAGAAGAGAAGACCCCAGGGGGAACTTGGGGTTGATAGGGCTTTAAACTACATTTGAAGGGGGGAGGGTTAACAGTCCACTGTTGGCTGGTGACAAACAGTGGGGCAGCTCACCAGAGGCAGAGGGACTGAGAGTTAATGAGTGCCCTGAACTCACTGCCCTGAGACAAGCCAGGGATGTTGTACCAGGAAAAGCTGAGGAAATCAAGGGAAACTGGCACACAAGGAGGACAGGGCCAGCCCAGCTGAAGTGCCTCTGTGCAAATGCACAGAGCATGGGCAACAAACAGGATGAACGAAGGGCCACTGTGCTGCAGGGATGCCACGACATAGTGGCTATTACTGAAACTTGTTCCATGACTGGAATGTAGGGATAGATGGGTACAAGCTCTTCAGGAAGGATAGGCAGGGAAAGAGAGGAGGAGGTGTTGCCCTCTTTATCAGTAACCAGCTAGAATCAGTGAAACTCCACCTGGTTGACAGTGTATGGGTTAAAATTAAAGGGAAGACAGGGGAGGGTGATGTTACTGTAGGGGTCTGCTACAGGCCACCTGACCAGCAGAACCAAACAGATGAGGCCCTTCACAGGCAAATAGAAGTGGCCTCCAGGTCACATGCCCTGGTCCTCATGGGGGATTTCAACCACCCTGACATCTGCTGGAGGGCCAACACAGCAAGGCATCAGCAATCCAGGATGCGCCTGGATTGCATAGATGACAACTTCCTCCTCCAAATGGTAGAGCAACCAACTAGAAAACGTGCTATGCTGGACCTTGTTCTCACCAATAGAGAAGGGCTGGTGACCAATGTGAGGCTCATGGACAGCCTTGGTTGCAGTGACCATGAAACAGTTGAATTTGAGATCCTTAGGGCAACCGGGAGGACATTTTCCAAGCTTACGACCCTAGACTTCAGGCATGTAGACTTTGATCGCTTCAGGGATCTGCTGGCCAAAGTATCATGGGACGAAGCCCTGGAGGGAAGAGGGACCTGGGACAGCTGGACAGTATTCAAGGATCACATCCTCTGTGCTCCAGAGCAATGTATACCAACAAAGAGGAAAGCAGGGAAAAATGCCACGAGGCCTGCCTGGCTGAGAAAGGAGTTCCTGGACATGCTGTCTCACAAGAAAGAACAGCTAGAATGGGGGGTATATAAGGAAGATGCCTAAGCAGCTAGAGATCTGGTTAGGAAAGCCAAGGCACAGTTGGAATTGAATCTAGCCAGGGAAGTCAAAGGCAACATCAAGAATTTCTACAGGTATATTAATGGTAAAAAGAAGACTAGGGAAGGTGTGGGCCCTCTCAGAAAGGAAACAGGCGAATTGGTCACAAGTGACATGGAAAAGGCCGAGGTTCTCAATGACTTCGTAACCTCGGTCTACACTGCAAAGGCCTCAAGCCACACTCCTGGAGTCACGGAAGGTAATGGCAGGGACTGAAAAAACTGCCCATCGTAAGTCAAGATCAGGTTCGTGATCACCTGAAGAACCTGAAAATGTTAAAGTCCCCGGGTCCCAATGGGATACTGAGAGAACTGGTAGATGAGGTTGCTAAAGCCCTCTCTATTATATTCCAAAAGTCCTGCCAGTCTGGTGAAGTCCCCACTGACTGGAAAAGGGGAAACATAACTCCCATTTTCAAAAAGGGTAGGAAGGAAGAGCCAGGGAACTACAGGCCAGTCAGCCTCACCTCTGTGCCTGGTAAGATTATGGAGCAGATCCTCCTGGAGGCACTACTGAGACAGGAGAATAGTGAAGAGGTGATTTGGTCTAATAAGCATGGCTTCAACAAGGGCAGAACCTGCCTGACAAACCTGGTGGTCTTCTTTGAACAGGTCACAACATGATTAGAGGAGGGGCAAGCAACTGATGTCATTTACCTGGACCTGAGCAAAGCCTTTGACACTGTCCAACACCACATCCTGGTCTCCAACATGGTGAAACATGGGCTTGATGGGTGCACCACCAGATGGATAAAAAACTGGCTTGATGGCTGCACCCAAAGAACAGCTGTCAATGGCTCCATGTCCAAGTGGAGTCCAGTGACAAGCGGATCCTCAAGTATCCATCCTGGGACCAGACTTGTTCAACATCTTTGTGGACGACATGGACAAAGACATTGAGTGCACCCTCAGCAAGTTTGCTGATGACACCAAGCTATGTGGTACAGCAGATGCTGCCTTCCAGTACCTGCAAGGATCCAACAGGATGGCGGCAGAGGAACTTTTAACAAGAGCGTCCACCCTAAGGACAAGGGGAAATGGATTGAAATTGAAGGAGAAGAGGTTTAGATTGGATGTGAGGAAGAAATTCTTCCCTAGGACTGTGACAAGACTCTGGAATAGATTGCCCAGATATGCTGTGGATGCCCCTCCCTGGAGATGTTTGAAGGGCAGGTTGGAGGGGCCCTTGAATAATCTGGGCTAGCTGAGAGGTGTCTCTGCCATGGCAGGGGGTTTGGATTAGGTGATGTCTAAGGTCTCTTCCAGCATAAGCCCTTCTATGATTCTATGCAGAGGCAGTGCTACGGTTCTTGCACAAGGGCTGGGGAAGTCCATGAGGGATTGGTGTTTCACATCCGATTTCATCTAAAAAGCAGCATTCCTGCAGTGGAGTGCATCTGTGCTGCCTAGAAAAGAGACCAGCACTTCCAGACTAACTTAAGGAAGACAACTCCTGCCCCTCCAGAGCTGAGCTAGCCTCATGCTATCCTTTACTAGGTGACCTCTGGATTATACTCCTGCTTTGTCCATCAGCCCTAAGAGACTGGGTCTGCTCATTGACACTGTGCCTGGAAACATATGCATAGTACCAACCTGGAGGGTTTTTACCTAGAGATTCCTAATAAAGATTTGTCCAAGAACTTCATCCCACTGGAGAGCAAAGCAATTGTACTCTCATTGAGCTAACCAAAGGCTATTACCAGGATTCACTGAGGAAGCTAAAAACAGCTCTGCTCTTACTCCTCTCCCCTGAATATAGCTGAAAGCTGAAAGCTGCCTTTCTTCTTGTCAGTTATACTTGCAAAAATCCCAGGAAGCTCCTCACAAAAGTTCTGATTCAGTACTCAAGCAAGGATTTCAGAGAAAAAGGGTTACTGCAGCAGTCTGCTAATGAGGCTGAGAAATTCAAATATGTTTTTCCTTTCCTAAAATTTCATTCCAGGATGTTTACTGTGCTGTCTGAAATCAAGCAGTTGTGTCTACATAGCTAACACACCTTTGATTCTCCAATTCACCTCACATTTGGACTGTACTAGAGGGTAAATATTTGAAGGTGAGAAGTAGACAGGTGAGAGTTTAAGCATAACAATTCCTATTTCTATTTATTCCAGCCTGTTTCTCTGATTAAAGGGAAAGAAGATGAGAACCTTTGATGTCAGAAGTATCTTTAGTGGTTCTAAAGTGTCCCAGAAAAATTAAAAAATAGTTCAGAGCCTTGGGACGGGTGATACGGGACTCAGGGGCATAAATCATCTTCTCATCTGTTATTCCAGCTGACGGCAGAGACACTAGAATAAGTACCCAAGTGCAGTCTTTTAATACGTGGCTGCATGGATGGTGTCACCGCCATAAATTTGGTTTCTTTGATAATGGTATAACCTTTACAACACCAGGGTTGCTGACACCAAACAGGAGACACCTCTCTCAAAGAGGGAAGAGGGTCTTTGCAGAGGAGATAGCAGGGATAGTTGACAGGGCTTTAAGCGGGATATGAAGGGGGAGTGGGACAAAGTAATCAGACCTCCATGTGGTAAGGTGTGGGAGGACAGATCAGTGTGGGAGCAATGGGGGTTTGGTGATGGTTCTTGACCTGCTGCCCTGAAGCATTCTGGGGACAGAATAGTGCATCCAGGATTCTGCAGAGATGGGCCATATCCACTTCAGGTTTTATCTGCCAACAGGGAAACATCAAGTGGTAATTCACGTGGTAGTAATGACATGAGGGGTACAGACAGGCTAGTAGATAAAGACGTGTCTGAATGTGGAAAAGTCCAAGTACTGACTGAGGAAAGAAGCATGCTCAAAGAACAGGATAAAGGAAAATCAGTGAGTAAGTCAGCTCCAATGGAGCCACAACTGAAATGCCTCTACATTAACACAAGGAGCATGGGGAGCAAACAGGAGGAATTACAAATATGTGCAAAGCTCCAGGGTTATGATGTCATTGGCATCACTGAGACATGGTGGGATGTATCTCATGATTGGAGCATAGGGATAGATGGGTATAGACTCTTCAGGAGGGACAGGCAGGGGAGAAGGGGAGGGGGCATAGCCCTCTACGTCAATGATAAGCTGGAATCCATGGAGCTCAACTTGGGGATGTCCAACACCAAAACAGAGAGCATATGGGAAAAGGTTAAAGGGAAGGCATAGGAAGGGGACATCATAGTAGGAGTCTGCTACAGACCTCCTGATCAGGAAGGTGAAGCAGATGAGGCCCTTTACAAACAAATAGGAGAAGCTTCACACTCACAGGCCCTGGTCCTCATGGGGGACTTCAACCACCCTGACATCTGTTGGAAGGACAACACAGCACAGCACCAGCAATCTAAGAGATTCCTGGAATGTATTGATGATAACTTCCTGTTTCAAGTGGTAGAGGAACCCACAAGAAAAGGTGCTGTGCTGGACCTAGTTCTCACCAACAAGGAGGGGCTGGTGAGTGAAGTGAAGCTGAAGGCTAGCCTAGGATGAAGCCACCATGAAATGGTAGAGTTTAAGATCCTCAAAGAATCGAGGCGGGTACACATTAAACTCACTGCTCTGGACTTCAGAAGAGCAGACTTCAGTCTCTTCAGGAATCTGCTCAGCAGGGTGCCATGGGAAAAAACTCTGGAAGGAAGGGGGGCCCAGGAAAGCTGGACATTGCTCAAGGATCACCTCCTTCAGGCCCAGGAGCAATAGATTCCAAAAAAAAGGAAGGCAGGTAAGAATGCAAAGAGACCTGCATGGATGAATNCATCTAAAAAAGAGGAAGGCAAATAAGAATGCAAGGAGGCCTGCATGGATGAATGGAGAGCTCCTGGACATGGTTAGACACAAGAAGAAAGGACAGGTAACCTGGGACCAATACAAAGACATTGTTCATGCAAGCAGAGATCAGGTTAAAAAAGCCAAAGCACAGCTGGAGTTGAACCTGGCTAGGGACATTAAGGGGAACAAGAAGAATTTCTTCAGGTATATCAGTGAGAAAAGGAAGACTAGGGAGAGCGTGGGACCCCTTCAGAAGGGAAATGGAGAGCTGGTGACAGGGAACATGGATAAGGCTGAGGTGCTCAATGACTTCTTTGCCTCAGTCTTCAGCAGCAAGTGCGCCAGCCACAATGTCCAAATTCCAGAAGGCAAAAGTAAGGAGTGGGGGAGTGAAGACCTGCCCACTGTAGTTGAAGATCTTGTTCGTGAGCACCTAAGGAACCTAAACATGCACAAGTCCACGGGGCCTGATGAGATCCACCCATGGGTCCTGAGGGAACTGGCAGATGAAGTCACCAAAACACTGTCTATTGTATTTGAAACGTCATGGCAGACTGGTGAAGTTCCTGCTGACTTGAAGAAGGCAAATATAACACCTATCTTCAAGAAGGGAAAAAAGGATGACCCTGGGAACTACAGACCGGTCAGTCTCACCTCTGTGCCTGGCAAGATCATGGAACCTTTTGAAGGCTCTGCTGCAGCAGATGGAAAACAAAGCAGAGGTGTCTGATGGCAACCATCACGGCTTCACCAAGGGCAAATCATGCCTGTCTAATTTGGTGGCTTTCTATGATGAAGTCACAGCAGCAGTGGACAAGGGAAGGGTGACTGATGTCATCTACTTGGATCTGAGTAAGGCCTTTGACTCTGTCCCACATGACACCCTGGTCACCAAGCTGGAAAAACATGGACTTGATGGGTGGACAACTCACTGGATAAGGAATTGGCTGGATGGTCGCACACAGAGAGTGATGATCAAGGGCACAATGTCCACCTGGAGACCAGTGACAAGTGGCGTCCCTCAGGGGTCAGTGCTGGGACCAGTGCTGTTTAACATCTTTGTCAGTGACATGGACAGAGGAATCAAGTGCACCTTCAGCAAG
>VWZI01022954.1:65023-75026 GCA_013396835.1 Psilopogon haemacephalus
GATTCTCCCCCTTTACTCTGCTCTTGTCAGACCCCACCTGGAGTACTGTGTGCAGTTCTGGAGCCCCCAGCACAAGAAGGACATGGAACTGTTGGAGAGAGTCCAGAGGAGGCCACAAAGATGATCAGAGGGCTGCAGCACCTCTGCTATGAGGACAGGCTGAAGGAGTAGGGACTTTTCAGCCTGGAGAAGAGATGGCTTCGAGGAGACCTTATAGTAGCCTTCCAGTATCTGAAGGGGGCCTACAGAAGGGCTGGGGAGGGATTATTCACAAAGTCTTGTAATGACAGGACTAGGGGGAATGGGTTTAAACTGGCAGAGGGGAGATTTAAACGGGATGTTAGGAGAAAGTTCTTCACAGTGAGGGTGGTGAGACACTGGAATGGGTTGCCCAGGGAGGTTGTGTCTGCTCCCTCCCTGGAGGTGTTCAAGGCCAGGCTGGATGAGGTCTTGAGCGTCTTGATCTAGTGGGAGGTGTCCCTGCCTATGGTGGGGAGTTGGAACTGGATGATCTTTGAGGTCTCTTCCAACCTAAACCATTCTGTGATTCTATGATTCTATGATTCTGTCTTATACAATGCAAATGACCCAGGTTCCTGACTTGGAACAATTTCTGCTCCATGAGGGTGTTGGAACACTGCAATAGGTTGCCCAAGGATATTCAAGGTGAGGTTGGAGAGGGCTCTGTCCAGCTGATCTAGTTGAGGCTGTCCCTGCCTGAGTGCAGAGGGGTTGAACTGGATGACCTCTGGAGGTCCTTTCCACACCAGACCATTCTGTGATTCTATTCTGTGATTCTAAGATCCTGTGATTCTGTGATTCTGTGGTTCCTAGACACCTGTACAACTCATAATTGCTTCCACTACTGACATGGAAACGTTCAAGCAGAAATAGATTAGCATGTTCTGAAATTCTTAACTTTTTTTTTTTTTTAACTTCCTGCAAGTATGATTACATACAGAATGGCAATGTCACGCTGAAGGGATAAATGAGGAGAAAATTAGAAAAGAAAAAAAAAAGAAAATTCTTTTTCAGCCTCCCCTGATTATGGTAGCTGTCATTCTCCAAACGACTCTGATAGGTCCCTGTTACCAATCTCTAGCTTCCCATTTTCACCACATTATCTAGTGACACTGCTGGTTTAGTCTGGCATCCCCCCTCAAGATACAGTTGAAACCAATCACATAAGTAAGCAGGCAAAAGATAATCACAGTGAGGTTATAAATATAACGGGAAAATGAATATTTAAAAAGTGGTGAATACACAGTTTGGAGAAAATGGAAGTGATTGGAAATGGCAACTCCTAAAAAACAGATTCAGAAAGAAGTGGGCAGAAAAAAGTAAACCTTTTTTTTAATGACTTCTGGAAGAAGGGCTGAGTACTTTTAATTATGACATTGAACTACTGCAAGAATAGTTAAAAAAAAAAAAACAAACCAAAACCAGCAACAAGCAACAAAAAACTCCCAAACCACTAAAATCTATTAAAAGTCCAAATGGAGAAAGACCTCTGCAACAGACACATCATTTGGCCTGACAGAGTTGCAAGCCCTGCGAAGGTTGTGGCTTCCTCTGTAGCTTTTCTTTGCCTTTCTCTACAGCAAATGACATTGCTCTTTGGCTAAAGATTGGTGGGTTTGCACAGAGAGCATTTTCACATGATTCCCATGCATTTGGTAATGATGTCCCTGAGTCTTTTTTTGGAGTGGAAAAGTGTACATATGACAGGGATGTATCTAACTGATACAGCCTGACAGAGCTCCTTTTGGGTTCTGTTCTAGAACAGTCCAAATTCCTTCCTTCTCTTTCCCTTATGGGTTTGAATGGGGAGGAGAAGAAGGTGCGAAAATTGCTTTCCCCTCCACTCCTGTGGTCTTGAAGGGGGAACAGCAAAGGTGCCTTTCTCCACACATGTGCTGACCTCTGTGGAAGCCTGTGCTGGGAATTGGCTGGTGGTTGGCTGGGTTCTTTGCCTCCAGTATAAATGGCAAACGAACACTTTGTCTAGAAAAGCATAAATAGAGCAAGGGAAAAGGCATGAGGGTCCCCACCTTCAAAGAGCTCCTACCTTGACAGAGCTCCCAACAGGACAGGTTCCTGCTTTGACAGAGTTCTTGTTTTGGACCGTCCCTGCTTTTGGACAACTCCTACCTTTTTACACGGCTCTCGGTTTTGCACTGTCCCTGCCTTTGGACAGTTCTCACCACTTCTGTGCCATTCTGTGCAATCTTGAAAGCTTGGCAAATCGTTGGGTCCATTTGAGAGACCTAATGGCAGCACCCAGACCCAGATACTCTGAGACCATACTGCAGCATTGCTATTCTGGCTGGGGGAGACCCTAGCAGTTTGGCTCTCCCCTGCCACTGCTAAAGCAGTGTAGCTTCCATGAATCTCTGTCTTGTGGAAGCCATGTTCTGAGACACTTCTGATTTTGGCAGCTTTTCCACCCACCTTGGACAGAACCTAAACTTATTCTGCATATAGTTTGGGGGTGAGATTTTCAGGGAAATAAAAATAATTCTATTTTTATAATTCCTGACTTGGCCACATTAATTCCCTGCCTCCATGACAGGTTCACATATAGTATGAACTCTGATGAGGTGGGTTAGGTCCTTTTCTGCCCACTTACATCTGAGTTGCTCTGCCACTGGCTTCAACAGACTTTTAATCTTAACCAGAAATGCCCACATGAAAGAAGACGACAGTGTCTTCCTTGGATTATCAAGGCTTAAAGTGAAAGGTCTCTCCAAGAATCGTTGTGTATAAGATCCTGAGCCAGGTACCTGACCAGATGATCAGGCTTCATTTTCAAAGCAATGTTCTTCATACCTAGCAAAACAGCACAGCCCTGGCACAAGTAACCTCCCAGATTGTTTTTATTTGGCTTGAACAAATTCCCACAGTGAGAGAATCCTTTCTTGAACATGAAAATCACCTGGGAATGTGATGATTACATTATGAACGAAGAAGTGTCTCAACAAAGTTAAGATGATCCCAATGTGTCAGCTCTGCCCACAAGACAGCAACTGTGTGGTGGCAAAGAAGGACACAGGCTGCTTGGCACCAACTCCTGCAAGCCTACAGGAAGAACACCTGGAAGTCAGGTATGCACTCTTAATGTGACATGGGTGTGAGCTAGGTGGGATAGGATCAATGAACCAAGAACAGTATAAAACCCCCGAGTTATGGCTGTTAAGAAAAGATCACTGGAACCACCACAAGCTGTAGCCACAACTATGGGGACAGCACAAACTGAAGGAACATCAGCTGGAGTGACAGCAGAACACCCTCTTCAGCAGCCTGCCAGCAACATCTCCCCCCTCCTCTGCACCAAATAAAGAACACTGGGCACTGATCTGTTGGAAGACAGTGAAGGGAAAAAGGATTTGGGGGTTCTAGTTGATGGGAAGTTTACCATGACCAGCAATGTGCTCTCATGGCCAGGGCAGCCAGTGCCATTTTGGGGTGTATTGTGGTTAATGGGTCAAGAGAGGTTCTCCTGCCCTGGCAAGGCCACATCTAGAATACTGTGTCCAGTTCTGAGCCACCTAGTTTAAGAGGGACATAGAACTGCTTGAGTGACTTCAGCACAGAGCCACAAAGATGATTAAGGGAATGGAGCATCTCTCATATGAGGAGAGCCTGAGGGAGCTGGGGCTCTGCTGCTTGGAGAGGAGGAGCTTGAGGGAAGACCTCATCAATGTTTATAAATATGTGCAGGGTGAGTGCCAGGAGGATGAAGCCAGACTCCATGTGGTGATGCCTGATGACAGGACAAGGGGCAATGGGTGGAAGCTAAGGCATAGGAAGTTCCATGGAAACAGGAGGAGGAATTTTTTTTTCCTGTGAGGGTGACAGAACCCTGGAACAGGGTGCCCAGGGAGGTTGTGGACTCCTTCTCTCTGGAGATATTTAAAACCCAGCTGGATGCATTACTGTGTGATCTGGTATAGACTGTTCAGCCTGAAGAAGAGGAGGCTCCCAGTGACCTTACTGGGGCCACGAGAATGATCAGAGTGCTGGAGCACCTCTGCTATAGGACAGACTGGGGCAGTTGGGGCTGTTCAATCTGGAGAAGAGGAGACTTTGAGGTGACCTTATTGTGGCCTTCAGTATCTGAAGGGGACCTACAAAAAAGCTGGGGAGGGACTTTTTGGCTATCAGGTAGTGACCGGACTAGGGGGAATGGAGCAAAGCTGGAGGTCAGGAGATTCAGACTGCACATGAGGAGGAAGTTCTTCACCATGAGAGTGGTGAGACCCTGGAATGGGTTGCCCAGGGAGGTGGTTGTGGCCCCATCCTTAGAGATGTTTAAGGCCAGGCTGAATGAGGCTCTGGCCAGCCTAGGGTAGGATGTCCCTGCCCATGGCAGGGTGTTTGGAACTAGATGATCCTTGTGGTCCCTTCCAACCCTGACTGATTCTATGATTCTATGATTCCATTATTCTATGATTCTATGATCCTGCTCTGGCAGGGGGGTTGGACTGGATGAGCTTTTGAGGTCCATTCCGGCCCCTGACATTCTACGATTACCTCTCTCCATCTCTCCTGCTCTCTTTCTTTCTCCATTCTCTTCCTCTCTCTCTCTCCCTTTTATTTTCCTTGTCTTTCTCTGTTTTGTTTGCAAGAAACACTTTGATCTATGACCTTAATTTCACTCAGAGGACTATCCAAAAGCACCGCATCTGCTTCCCAGCTTCAGGACTCAGACACATAGATGCTTAGCTTCCAATGGACTTCAGCTTGGAGAGAGCTCATTCACATCTTTTCTAACGGATTTATAGTAAGATGGAAAGCTCTGAGTCTGTGCTCTTTTAGCAGAATACCTAGCTAAGAAGAAGGTGTAACTTCATTCCTATCTTCCTGTAAAGCCTTTTTGCTGCCTAAGATGGAGCCCAAAGAGCAAAGAGCCACAAAGCTTCAAAACAATGCAGAAACACTGAGAGGAACACTCCAGGCCTTAGCAAAACAGACTTTGTGGGCTGCTATGCTGTGATGCTGTAAAAAGGAAAAAGAGAGAAGGGTAAAAAATGCACGTGGTGAAGGAGGGTGGAAATTACAGTTGATAGGGCTATAAAATTCTGTCTGACTCAGATCAAATGCTTCTGTCATTGTCAGACAAACTTATGGCAAATGAGTGTTACTGGCACGTTCTTTTGAATCTACAGCTTTCCTTCTCACTCCACTTTGTAGTAATGGGTCAGTACAGAAGCCTTTAAAAAGTGCATGTGTGCATGTCCATGAGTTGCAGCCAGCAGTGTGAAATGTGTCTGCCTGCCTGCCTGCACTTGAGTTCATTTGGCCACCACTTTGCTCTACACACATCTTTGCAGACACATACATTACTGTGACAACAGGTTGAAGCTGCAATTCACCATCTGCCTAAACAACATTAACCTTCATGCAACCTCATATTATTATTGTTAGGCACTGACTCAAATTTTAAATCCTCTTAATATAAGCTGGGAGGGGATACTCACACTTAATTGTCATCCCTTGTGCTAAAGTGCAGAACTCTCCCTCTCTAGTGCAGCTGCAAGCTTGCATTGCAGACTGACTTTATAACCTGCAACATGCCCAACTCCTAAGACAGCACTTGTGTTACTGACTGCATTGTACTGCCACAGAATTTTCAAACATACACACCCCTTCACATCCCTGCTTTTCAGCAGATACCATTTCTGATCCATGCTGCTGGGCTGCTGATGTGCATCACTGAATTCCCTTCTCACTGCTTCTAGAGACGCAGATACAAGCTTTGCCAATCACTTTAAATGCCAAAATGCTACTGCTACAGAATCTTCTCAAAGCACTGCAAGTACTCCTGGATGTTGAGTTTCCACTGAAAAACACAGTCAAGTCTTTCTATGTGAACACAGCCTGCCACTGCAGCATAACCACTTTGAGGCAGTGGCACCACAGCATCACAAAAATCACAGAATGTGAGGAGTTGGAAGGGACCCCAGAAGTTCATCCAGTCCAACCACCTGCCAGACCAGGATCACCTAGAGCAGATCACACAGGAACACATCCAGGTGAGTTCTGAATATCCCCAGAGAGGGAGACTCCACAACCCCCCTGGGCAGCCTGTTCCAGTGTTCTGACACCCTCACAAGTAAAAAATTCCTCCTCCTGTTTCCATGGAACTTCCTATGCCTCAGCTTCCACCATTGCCCCTTGTCCTGTCACTGGGCATCACCCAGAAGAGTCTGGCTCTATCCTCCTGGCACTCACCCTGCACATCTTTATATACATGAATGAGGTTACCTCTCAGGCTCCTCCTTGCCAAGCTCCAAGCCCCAGTTCCTAGTTCCTCAAGCTCTCCTCTTAGGGATGATTTTCCACTGCCTTCAGCATCTTTGTGGCTCTGTGCTGAACTCTCTCAAGCAGTTCCCTGAAGCCCTTCTTGAACTGAGGGTGCCAGATCTGGATATAATACTCCAGATATGGCCTCACCAGGGCAGAGCAGAGGTGCGGGAGAACCTGTCTCAACCTACTAACCACAGCCCTTCTAATCCACCCCAGGATGCCCTTGGTCTTCTTGGCCACCAGAGCACACTTCTGGCTCATGGTCAACCTCCCATCCACTAGGACCCCCAGGTCCTTTTGCCCTTCATTGCCCTCCAGCAGGTCAGTCTGCAACCTATCCTGGTCCATGGGGTTATTCTTTCCCAGGTGCCAAACTCTACATTTACCCTTGCTGAATTTCATTACATTTCTCCCTGCCCAACTCTGCAACCTGGAATGAGACTAAGAAAGTTCAGTGAATGCTGAATACACCACACATCTACTCTGCTTCTGTTAGGAAAGCCCAGAACCTTCAGTATATGCAGATGTAACCCCTGACAGCTGCTGACACATCCCCTTATGGCATGTGCAGGGCTGAGTAAAAGATCAGCTTTGTTACTTCAAAAATGTATTTTAGTAGATATTTTATATCAAAATCCAATTAAAAAGCTGTTTCCTGAAAACATGTCTCAGTTTAATGAGCCAGGTTATAGCACCTCTGTGCTTACAGAGAAGGTGGTAGGTGTCTTCCTCATTTCAGCATGTGTTCAAGTTGGGCCACAGATGGCACATGTGTTTGTAGCTGGCATTCACTCCAAGCAGCAGGCAGTCAGGAGACACTGTAGCTCAGAGAAACTCTCCTGTATCTAAATTTGCACACTCAGCACATGCTTAAGGCCCTTTCTCAGTCACACCCAACATCAAAACTCACTTCTCAGTTACCTGATTTAGATATGCCTGGGGTACGAGCAGATCTGTCATTAAGTTTCAGTCAGCTAGAGAGTGCAGGATCTCATGAGATTGTGACAGTCTGGCACTCCACTACCTGCTGTTGTCCACAGATTCCCAAATCTAATTTCTTGATGTGATTTGGGCAAGGGGTCCCAAAGATGACCCCAGAATACAGAAGGAAAGGAGCCCATTACCACTGCGTGGTTTTCATTTCACAAAGTCACTCTACAAACTGAAGTAGCTTTTATGAGGTTTAGATATTTCTGCAATATTAAATGTACCTTTATATAAAATGTATGCTTCTACACTTCAAATCCTTGCATTGCTGGGGACAGTAACTTGTACTGTCTATCAATTAGATACTTAGCTACACTTCAATCCAGAGAGGAGAAATATAGTGAGAAACATTGTCAGTGAATCACAGAATGGGCTGGGTTGAAAGAGACCCCCAAAGGTCATCCAGTCCAACCCCCTCTGCATTCAGCAGAGATGTCCTCAACTAGATCAGGTTGTCCAGAGCCCTGTCCAGCCTCATTTTGAATATCTCCAGGAATGGGGACTCAA
The DNA here is from genome assembly GCA_013396835.1 of Psilopogon haemacephalus. Classification (NCBI taxonomy): domain Eukaryota; kingdom Metazoa; phylum Chordata; class Aves; order Piciformes; family Megalaimidae; genus Psilopogon; species Psilopogon haemacephalus. The sequence goes on from VWZI01022954.1 coordinate 72,827, forward strand.
CCACCTCCCTGGGCAACCTGTTCCAGTGTTCCACTACATTTATGGTGCAGAATTTGTTGCTAACATTCAGTTTTACAAGGTAATATTTTTGCTGTTTTCCATTCTTTCTGAGAACAGTTTGCTTGTTCATTGCCTTTCCAGAAATACATAGAACTTATCTTCATTATCTCCTCTCCTTGAAGACCACACTGCTCTGTGCTGTTAAGTTCTCTGCTCAGTTGTACACAGACCTTTCCACAGTTGCTACAAATATAAAAATATTAGTAGAATATTTCCTCCTATACTGTATACTCTACCTTTTTTGCCCACCACCACTCTGTACTTCATCCATCACACCCATAGTCAGTGCCGCACTGGATCCCAGGATCCCAGGATGTTAGGGGCTGGAAAGGACCTCTGGAGATCTTCCAGCGCAACCCCCTGCCAGATCAGCACCAGAGAGTCTAGCACAGGTTGCACAGGAACACATCCACACAGGGCTGCAAAGGCTCCAGAGAAGCCACAACCTCTCTGGACAGCCTGTGTCAGTACTCTGGGACCCTTATAGAAAGAAGTTGTTGCTCATGTTGAGGTGGAACTTGCTGTGCTGCAGTTTCCATCCCTTAACTCATGTCCTATGCCAGGGCACAAGTGAGCAGAGGCTGTCCCTGTCCCTTCCTGACCCCCATCCCTCAGCTATCAATAGACATTGCTCAGATTCCCTCTCAGCCTTCTCCTCTGCAGACTAAGCCTCAGGGCTCTCAGCCTCTCCCCATCAGGTAATGCTTCAGTCTCTTACTGGGACTCACTGGGAATGCTGGGGTACACCTGTGTTTGAGGATTTAAATGGCAGTGATGGCAAAGATGTGTCACTTTGAAAATGAACATCTTTGTTCTGCTGCTGCATGCATGTTCACTAGAAATGCTTTAGTTAAGCTTCAGTAGCTATATTTCACTGGGAGAGCATTATCTGTTGACAATTATGCAGTTCTATTAACATCGTCTTTTTAATCTATGAAAGGTTACATTAAACAGGAAGAAGGCATGCGGAATCCCACAGAAAGGAGAGCAACTACCCTTTCAGGGGGAGAAAAAAGATTGTTCAAGTGATCATCCTGCCATTTATTTTTATATGAAGGAAAGTAGAATCAGAAACGTTAACAGTATTTTGGTGAACTGAATGCCAACAGAAAATAAATTAAAATCCATACAATAAACGCAAGTGACAGAACAGATTGATTCTTCCCTCTGCTCATGTATGTTTACAAGAGGGAGTTGGATAGGATTAACTGGTAAATGGTTAATTTGTGGACCTGCCCCCATCAGCCATTGCTGGCATGCTTGAGAAAGCACAATGATGGTTGAAGAGGTTGATCTAATATATGCTACCTTACTATAGACCCTTGCATGCCTAAAGGATCCAGGAAAACCAATGGCAACCAGTAGTTTTGAAATGTGAATGGTGTAACAGCCTCCACCGCCATAGGATGAAACACATCCACCATCACCGGATGAAAATTCCTGCACAATTTCCAGCAGCCAAGCCACTGCTGTTATGATTCTGTGATTCTGTCCTACATCGCTGTTGCATTGGCTCTATAGAGAGCAAAGCTGCCTCAGATGCATAGATACATTCCTTCCCACGGGCACAGCCCCGTGGATTTGCATTTCAAACCCATACACCCAAAGGGGCTGCCTGGAGCACATGGGAGTTGCAGGCTTTGTCTGCATTGGGCAGCACTGGTGAAACCATGACAGCCAGCCATAATTTGCTTATCTTAACTCACAAAGGAGAGGAAGAAAGGCCTTAATTAGTCAATGTGAAGGTTTAAGCCCCGTGGGACCCCCTGTCTTTTCCCAAGGAATGGTTTCACCCTTTTCCCAGGTTACATGGTTAGACACTCCCACTTCCTGCTAGGATTTTGGGACTATAAGAGGGGGAACCCCGTCCCCCCCCTTCTCTTCTTCCTTCCTTCTTCTTCTTCTCCTTGTGCTGGCTGGTCGAGCACCTGCTCGCGCTCTGTGCTGCTAGAGCACGTGTCTCCCTGCCGCCGTGTGGAAGAGCACCGTTATTTCTCTGCTGAGACTGGGACTGAGACTTTTTCGCAATAGGATTCCTGCATCCTGCTTTTCCAAACCCAATCGAACTTCAGCTGCCTGCAGCTATTGTTTTGTTTTTTTTTTCCTTTCCCCTCTTCTCCCTGGTCTCTGTACCCCTTTC
>VWZI01022955.1:0-17206 GCA_013396835.1 Psilopogon haemacephalus
TGGGGCTCTTCAGCCTGGAGAAGAGAAGGATTCAAGGAGACCTTGAAGTAGCCTTCCAGTGTCTGAAAGGGGCCTGCAGGAAGGCCAGGGAGGGACTACTGACAAGGTCTTGTAATGACAGGATGAGGGGTAATGGGCTTAAACTGGAGGAGGGGAGATTTAAACAGGATGTTAGGAGGAAGTTCTTTACAGTGATGGTGGTGAAACACTGGGACCTGTTGCCCAGGGAGGTTGTGGCTGCTTCCTCCCTGGAGGTGTCCAAGGCCAGATTGGATGAATCCTTGAGTGACCTGTTCTAGTGGGAGGTGTCCCTGCTTGTGGCATGGGGTTGCAACTGGATGATCTTTGAGGTTCCTTCCAACCTAAACCATTCTACATTTCTATGATTCTACATTCTCATTGTCATGTATTTTTCCAGTTGCTTAGAGATGAGGAAGTGAAGAACAAACTCCAACACCATCTCAACAGACTTAAAAATAAATCTTACCTGCTTGTAGTTTGATACACTGATCTAGTGAAAATTACAGTTTTCAACTTCAAAGGGACTTGCAATTATTTCTAAGTTATGCATGGGTTAATAAACTCTAAGGCATGAAAAGGAGGAAAAGGATAAGTTGGGGAAGGAAAAGGATGCATAAGAGAAGGAATGATGGCAGACACTTCAGGTTCAGTCAAAACTAGTGAAGTACTCCCTGGAGGTGTTCAAGGCCAGGCTGGATGAGGCCTTGAGTGACCTGTTCTAGTGGGAGGTGTCCCTGCCTGTGGTGGGAGGTTGGAACTGGATGATCTTTGAGGTCACTTCCAACATAAACCATTCTATGATTCTATGATCCGTCAACATCCCCTCCAGCCCCTAGCCTTCTGTGATTCTGTATGAAGTGGAGGAAAAATCCCTGGTATGCCTTGTGACTGGCAAAGCTGGTCATACCTAAACTGTCTAATAGAGTCACCATATCCTTTATGAAGACTATGACATATGAAATTACTGTAAATGAAAGAGATGCTGATTGCGCTTTACATTGCTCCAGGCCGATGCCAGTGTAATTCATGGGGTGGAGGTTTAGCGTGGTTCTATGCTAGCAGTGTAGCACACAGTAGAAATTATTTTTAGATGCAGAAAACTTTTCTGCGTCCCTAATCGAGAGTTACTCCTTTTCCAAGATGAAGGAACATTATATTGCAATCTTCAAAGCTGCATTTTTTATATTTTTCCATGTAATTACTCTGTGCCTTTATCCTTTCAGCCATAAGAAAACACAGCTTTCACAACACATTTGGAAACTGCTCTGTAAACCTGCCTCCCCGTCAGTGTGCACTCAACACCTGGTCAGATTTTGGCTAAAACCAGCTCATGCTAAGGCATGATGTTTGCTGGGAACAGTGCCACTAGGTCAAAGTAAGGACAGCACGTAGGCAGGACATGGTGACCAGTAAGTGCTAAAGGTCATTATGCAGCCACTATCACCTTCAGGTTAATGTCTCCTGCAACCATTATCCTTATCTGGAAGTTTCTTTATAATCCAGTAACTCACGGAAACTGCCTAGACCAAAATTCCAAGGTGGAAGCTGCTAACACATCAGTCTACTCTAAAAACAATTTTAAAGCAGATCCAACAGCAGCTGGACTACTGAGGTTTTTGAGCTTCCTATTGTGGTATAAAGGCTGCCCACATAGAAGAATCACAGAATTGCAGAACATTAGAGGTTGGAAGGGACCTTCAGACATCATCAAGNTGTTCCGGTGCTGTGTAACCCTCACTGTAAAGAAGTTTCTCGTCATGTTTGTATCCATTGCTCCTTGTCTTATTACTGTGCACCACCAAAAAGAGATTGGCCCCATCCACTTGACACCCACCCCTGAGATATTCATAGACATTGATCAGATCTTCTCTCATTTTTCTTTTCTCCAGACTAAACAGCCCCAGATCTCAGTCTCTCTCCATAAGGGAGACACTCAAGTCTCCCATTCATCCTCACATCTCTTTGATGGATTCTCTCCAGCAGGTTCCTGTCTCTCTTGAAGTGGGAAGCCCAAAACTGGACATAATATTCTAGGTGTGGTCTCACCAGGACAGAGTAGAGGGGGAGAAGAACCTCCCTATACCTGCTGGACACGCTTTTCTTGATGCACCCCAGGATACATTTGGTTTTCTTGTCCACAAGGGCACATTGCTGTCCCATGGAGAACTTGCCATCCACCAGGACTCCAAGGTCTTTCTCCATGGAGGTGCTTTCCAGCAGGGCAGCCCCCAACCTGTATTGCTGTCTGCTGTTATTCCTCCCTAGATGCAGGACCCTGCACTTGTCCTTATTGAACTTTATGTTTGCCTTCGCCCAGCTCTGCAGCCTGTCCAGAACATATTGGATGGCTGCCAGAAGGATGAATGGTCTCACCATCAGCTGGGTAACTGTTTTGCTTGTAGATGCATGGGTTACATATTGTGAGTTATGAATTAGAGGACTTGTGAGTTAGAAAGGTCACGAATTAACTGATGAAATAGTGAATTCACATGGCAGAATAGTCTGCACAAAGAGGGACGAGACTTGTTGTTTGTTGAGTTCTTTTCTTTCCTAATGATCATAAAACAAAGTTTCATTTACAAACTATGTTGTCCTGTAAATTTGAGAGTTTAAGATGGACCATAGAAATTCTGTTACCTTAGTACAAATAAATTAACAGGACAGAGAACAGGTTGCCAGAAGTCTCTCTCCTATGCATCTAAACTAGACTCCAAAGAGTGTCCTCATAAGTGTGTCCTAAGCTTCACTTCTGACTGGGAAAGGCCTCTAGCCTGGGCAAGTCCCTTTACCACAGGAGGTATTTCCCAGGAGATTGCTAGCTAGCACAAGCCAAAAGTGTACCAGAGACAGTATTTTTGTCTCTGCCATGAACCACTTTCATTCATGAGCACATATGTAGGCTCCATATCTCAAAAGGGATTTCTGAACACCGTTTGATAACCCTTCAGACAAAGGCTTTACCTGAAATTCCTCTGTATAGAATAGAAAGAAAAATAAAGAGCTTTAGGCATGCACTGACATTTTAAGATGTTTTAAAAGAAGTTTGTTGATGCATGTCAAAAGGACTTTTATTAGAAGCTGATAAACCATAGCACCTGGAGCTATGGCCATGCTCTTACTGCTACGCACAGGAATTACACTCTGTGTTGTGCTGATAGAAACAGTAACAAATAGAAAAATGCAGTAAGAAACACACATCAAAATAATAACACCAACGTGTGATTCTTGCAGGCTGGTGATGAACCAAGAGTCAGGCCATGCTGAAGCCTTTAAAAATATGGGACGGAAAGGGAGTAATTTGGTTCAACATGAAGAATGTCAGGAAGTGATAAGACTCATGATGTCCTTCTCATGCCCTGCCAAGAGCACATACAGCATAAAAAAAGTCTTACTTGTTTGTGCTCCTTCAATACAAGGAATTTAGAGAAATATTTTCATTTCAGTTCTGAGTAATATAACAGATACTATTGCTCGGTGTGTCTCATAATCTATTTCCAAGTAAGCTGATTTCTTCATTATAAAAACTATGGGGTAGTGAGACAAAATGAAAAAATAAAGACTACCCCATCAAAACCCCAAAAAACCACCATCAAAAAAGAAAAAGAAAAAAAAAATCTGAAACAAACCACTCAAAAGACAAAAAAAAACAAAAAACAAACAAACAAAAAAAACCCCAAGGCAAAACTATTGAATTGTTTCCCAATACAGATGGAAGAAATCTCATAATCCCTGATCTGTTTCCACAGCCAGAGACTGCAGTACTCCATGATATTCTGACAGATTTGAATGAGATATTGTGTACAGATCTGCCTCTACAGTATCAAAACTTTAACTTGGTATGCATATACAACAGAAATAACAAGTCCAAATCAATAAGGGAGGCACCCATGGTGCTTTATCTTGACTGACCTTGATTTCCCAATTAGGTGCTGAAACAGCTATCTGAAGTGAGTCACTGGACTAATTTGAGTAACTGCTTGAGATCAGCAAGACAAATGAAAGTTGGAGAACTATGAATCATCTTAACAGAAGAATAGTCTGTATATGAAAGTGAAAAATAAAAAATAATTTATGGTCATTATTTTGTACTTCACTTATGAAAATGCTTAGGTAATTATAATATCCACATTAACCATATAAGCCAGGGATAGCATGATCCTGTCTGAAATAACACCTGCTTTTAATAGCATTCCCATTAATTCTAACTTATTAATTCTCTTTTTTCTTCTTTTAAAATTTATTTCTACATTTTGAAAATAAAATAAATATATTTCCACATTTACAGACCTAATAATGTAGTGCTTTGGCAGTTACCTGCCCCTCCCCCCCCCACCCCACTTTGAAATAGCTCAGGCTAAGACTCAGTCATCTGGAAGTTAATAAATGAAGCTTTATATTTACAGCTTTGCACAATATACATGCAGATATTTACAATGTATAACAGATATTTACAGATATATATACAGTGAAAAGGTAATACAGAAACACCACACCCTTCCCAGAGATCAAAATCCCTAAGAGGAGTTTCTAACCACCCCTACCACCTTCTCGTCTCCCTGGTCTTATCTCACCATCTGTCCTATGCAGCAGATAGGCAAAGGTAGATCAGCCAGGGGGATTAGCAGCAGGAAAGAAGATAGTGAAATTATTCAGATTCAGTTATGAAAAGCAGGGAGAAAGAGCCATGCAGCAGCAGCCACGGCCCAAAGCGGTCTGACTTATCTATGTTTGGGTTACAACTCTTAAACATTTTTTTTTCTTTCTCAGTAAACTATGAGTGAATTAGCATCATCAGTATTTTCCTTTCTCAGCCTGTAGTCTAATTTCTCATTCAAATCCTCCAGTTAGTTCAAACCAGCACACAGACCTAATACAAATTACAATATAAATTACTGACCTATAAATTGTAATGTTAGTTTTTGCATGTACAAGACTAGTTCATGAAAAAAATCACTAATTATTTCTCTTATTGAGTCTAACAGTTTGAAGACATCCAGCACAAGCTCTACCTAATCCTTGTAAAAACACTTATTCACTGACATAATTTTTTGCCCCTACATTTTAACATTGGTTTTTGCCGCTCACCCTCTTATTTGGTGTATATATGATAAATCATACTTAAAATTTCACTTCAGTTCATTGCCATCAGTGCACCACTGTGAAAAGTTTATTGAATATTCATCTTAAAACATCTTTATTGTAACATTAGAAAGATAATTTGAATGCTATGTAAGAAGTTTTAAAATTAAATGTTTGATTGTTGATATTCCTAAGAGGAAGTATCAAGTGTGACCAGTGTTCAAGCCTCCCAGATTGCAGTATGGATTCTATCTGACCTCGTTTTAAAATCAGGCAAAAAGGATGATTTGGAACCTTTCTTGTCTAGAAAAGTTCTTTTGGGAAGGGTTCAGGAATGTCCAAGTAGGCTCCATAAATCTCTGCAATGTTGCTACACAGTCTGAACTCAGGCTGAGTTCAAAGTGCTTGAAAGATGCAGAAGTGACCTTGGCGGATCCTCGGAGTCTGGAGGATTCCCAAGAACCCTCAGCCAGGCAGGGTGCAGACCCAGCCACCTACTGACACAGCCAAAATGCCCTGTATTGAGTGAAGTCCTTCCTTCTAAGCCTCAACAGGTATAGCCAGAGATGTCATTTTCCCTATAACAAAATTCTTCCAGTGCCTTTCAAAGGCTCAGAGTTTCAGTCCATCAGTGTATTTGAACATTGCAAGGCAAATTGTTTCTAATTACATGTATTTTTTAAAAAAAGCTTTTAAACACAGACAGAAACCATAGTGGTAACACCAGTTTTAAGATATAGATTACATATTAAACTCTATATTTAAATACAGCCTCACAGAGATTTACAGGGGTAAAAAAAAAATCCCATACATCAGATAATTTTAAGCACCTTTTTAAAATTAAAGCTACCCTTATTTATTCCATTTCCTGTGACACTGTTTCAAACTTAATTAGTAGTTTCATTGCTAAAGGTTAAAAATAACTCTAGCTGATGACTTAGATTCCCTTTGATTACACAGAGGAGAGGCTCTTAAAGAGCACAGAAAGGCAGACAGCATTCTGGCATTTGGAAGAAAACAGTAATCTGAGGAAGTGGAGGTACAGAGTGTGCAGTCACTTAGGACTTGGAAGGCTTGCATCTCTATACCCATGTCTGTGAATCCAGGCGAACTGAAGAACAACCAAAATAAAAGAAAAAAGTCCCTATTGAAAATTAGCAGAGAATGCCACAGGGCACCATGCTTTTCATTTTGCAATGCTCCATCTCAACTCTTTGCTTTCATGTTTTAAGTACAATTAGTGCTTCATCCAAAGAATCAGATTTTTACTTCTGAAAATACTGGAGCACCATTCAGCAAAAAAAATCCCTCTTGATGCTCTGCCATGCCTATGGATTCCCTAGAGCCTGCACTCATGAGTTTTGCTCACAGAAGCCCCTACTGAAAAAGAAGAACAACTGAGACTTTGTTCTATACTATGTTCAGCTTCTGTCTCTTTTTAAGTTGAGCTTCGAACAAGTTTTTTTTATCCTTTGTGTTGGTTTGAGCTAATTGGAGAATTTGAGTGAGAAATTAGACTATTGGCTGAGGGAGAGTTAAACATACAGTGTCACTTCACCAAGTTTCACTGAGACAGAGAAAAAAAATTCTTTTAAGAAATGTTCTCAAAACATGAGATAGCCAGTGTGCTTGCAGAGGGCCAGTCTGGCTTGGGTCCGTGCTGGCTCCAGCAGCTTTTTCCTTTGTCTCTCTGCCTTTGAACTAATTCAGAGTTAAATCACTAAGACGACTGATTTCTTCTCCTACCACTAAATCTCTCTGATCTTCAGCTTATCTGCAGCATCAAGAGGTGGTGAGATAAAGCTGGGAGAAAGGGGGGAAAGGTGGTAAGGGGGTTTGGTTATCCTCTCTTGGGGATTTTGGTCTCCGGGAGGGGTGTGGTGTGTTTTACCCTTTTTACTGTATATTTCTGTAAATATCTGTTATATCTTGTAAATATTTGCTTGTATATTTTCATTGCTGTAAATATAAAGCTTCATTTATTAACTTCCAGTGTGTTTTTCTGAGTTTTAGCCGGGGTTTCAAAAGGTGGGGGGGCAGGTCACTGCAAACCCACTACATCCTTCCGGCTAAAAACCCATGGCTTTAGTCACTCTCTGAGGCTTTGTTCAGGATGCAGATTTTGAGTTTCCTGTTGGACAGCTTGAAGTTCTCTGATTATTCATCCTTGGAGTTCTTCCATCTTCTTTCACAATCCTGATTCTGCAGTTTATGAACAGCACATGAATACATATTCACAACCCACATGGTGAGAGCACTTAATATTCTGAAGTCTATAAGAGCTCTCTTTTGTTCTGTCTCCAGTCCAGCACAATATATACACTTGAAGAGTATCATGTCATTCTCCTCATGTTCTGCTAACACCCTGTTCCCAGCAGCCCATGTCTGCTGCATGTCCCTCAGGTCACAATGTTTGTGACCTCTGCCAGCTGTCCAACCGAAACCTGGAAACCCTACTGAACAGCAGATTATGGGACTCAGCCTCATTCCTTTTTGTAGCTCTTGTATTTTACCCATTTTTTGCAGAGATTGAGTACAGCAAGACTACTTTCTGCTATATCACAGTTCTCTGTCCTACATTATGTCTCTTCAGAAAAGAGAGCTGGGACTCTTAGAAAAGCTCTGCAGGACAGTGTCGTGAACACTATGGTCATACCTCTAACTGTATGACTATAAGCCACACTGTAGAAACTGCCACACATGCAGGAAGGCACAAAATATGCTTATGAAGCTCAGACTGTTAAGAAGAAATTACGAAAGCCATGGAAGCAAAAAGGTGGAGACAACATCTTTCTGGGAAAGGTCAGCTGTCAGCCTTACAAATGTTTGCTGTCTACAGTGTACTGTACAGATTTTTATGAGACAGATAGACTCAGTATCTTTTCTTTATGTAAATCCCTGCCAGGTATCATCTCCATAAAATCATAAGATAGTCAGGTCAACACTGGTGTCCAGAGCCATCGGTTCCTACAGCAGATACCCTCTCTGTCATTTGCAGGAAATGCCTGTGGCTCTTAGAATGCCGAATCCTGCTGGGATAAAGAGGACCATTTGTTCTGCCTTTTCTCTGTTCTGCAGCCAATTCCTGGTGACTCTGATAACAGTGTCAGTGCTGCAGACATTCTAGCTTTCTGCTTTCAGCAAAATACTTCTAGATGACAACCTGTGCTTTTGTGCCTGCTGTTCCACAACACAGCATTGTTGGTTAGTCTCAGTTCACAGGATTGCAAAAGATGCTTTTCCATTTTGATGCAATCATCTGTGAGCCCACTGGGTCAAAACAGTGACCAGTCTAAAGTTCAGCTTTCCTGAAAACTGTTCAAACACAATAACCATCAAACCAGCTAATTTTGAGAAGTTATGTAGCAGATACACAGCATATAATTAAATATGGAATTTATAATTCAATAATAAATTTAACAAACTATCTAATAAAGCTCACTGGATGAGGATTTGGAACAGTGAGTAAGAACAGTTTCCTACACAAGCACTCTGTGGTCAGGAAATAAGACTTTGCAAAACACGAGTGAACAGAAGTGCATCTAAGATATCTGAGTCCATCATCAATTTCTCCTCCAGATAGAGACAACCCACAGGATGCTGAATTTTGGTTAACCAAATAGGTCAAAAAATCTACACAAATGAGATATTCTACAGTTTATTTTGGGAGTTTCAAGATATAAAGTGATCTTAAGTCCCCCAAAGTGGAATGGAAAATAGAACTGGAAACCCCATGAGGTAGCTCAAACACTACCATCATTCTGTACTGCATCAAGTGCTATATGGGTGATAATCCCTTCATTATGCTGCATCATTTCCTGCTTGAATCCTTTAATAAGTCCACCCAGGAGACTAAGCCAGGTGTATTTCTAAGGAGCCCCAGAAGACAGCAGAACATAAGACTTTGTTATGTTGTGGCAACCAGGGCAAGCACATTATGTTATTTTAACCTCATTCTCTTACTTGCTCACTGAATAACTGTGCAAGGGTCTGGTTTAGGAACAGACTTGTGGCATTAATATTTAATACAGATTTGAAACTTTTTTCATATCTTCTCTCCATTGAAGCTGCCTTCCCACTTTCCTTTGTGTTGGTATGCAAAAGCAGGGCGTTATCTGATCTTCTGGTAATTATTTATCTGGTTCTAGTAAAGCTAATCCTTTTTTTTTTCTTTTCCCCAGCAGTCACTGATAAAAGAATTACTGCTCTGTCTTTGTTCTGCATAGCTGCTTATGGATTAACAAAATACAAGCATTTAAAATGTGTCACTTGTTAGATCTATCGTGGCATAGGAACAGTAATAGAAGACGTAATTCATACATCCCCTGAGACAATCTCTTGCTTCTTACTATGGCCAGTGCAGGTACTTGTGAAAAATAGCTGAACAAGGCTAATGAGAGTATCTTGGTATTTGTTATACTCTCCTATTTTCCAGTAATAGCATTGCAGTCATCCGAACAGCTAAAGGTCATGCACATATTCAGCAGTTACTAATTAACTTTCCCTCCATAGCTTTCTCTAATCCCTTTTTCAACTTATCTTTCTTGCCTCCACAACATCCTATGGAAATTACTTGCATGTTAATCACTAAACACTAATCACATGCTGGGATTAAAAAGGAGCACTCTGCTGCTTTTTCTTAACCTACTTTTCTTAATCACTCAATAATTTAACTGGGCAGCCTTCACCGGTTATCTGAGAAAGAATGAATGCATATTTTCCTGCTCACTTTCTCTGTTACCGTTCATGACTCAGAAGATCCTCTCAGCATTTCCAAGCTGAAGAGTCCTCTAACAAAGCCACTCCACACTACTGCTCATCTGTGACACCTTCCTCTGTAGTGTATTTATCTGGTGATGGGAAAATGAGAACAAAATGCTCTTTCCAAGACATTGGTGTGCTTGCTGTGACGCAACCACCTAACATTTTTTGATGTACCAAACCCCACACTGAATCTTGACCTTTTTAGTATGATTCTCCATTCCTTTCCTAATAAAAAAAGACAGCCCACCTGACAGAATGTTGCTCATCACTAAGATGATCCTTTCAGAGAACTAGTCACAGTGACATCAATGTGCCATTCCTGAACAGACAGCTAATGAAGAGCTGGCTATTGGTACACCTAACACTGTTTTTTTCATAGGCATAAAAAAAACCCTTTATATTTTTCTACGGTAATTTCAAATCTCTGACCTCACAGTTCTGTGCCAAGATTTAATAAGACCCTTGCATAGTATGTCTTATTGTGTTTGGCTAGCCTAAACAACTCCGTAGAACACACACAAAGCCTGTGACTTCGCCTTTCTGAGAATAACAGACTAAAAGCTCCAGATGACAGCACAGATATTGGTAGGATCCTACTGAGAGCATTTCTGGCAGGTTAGCAGCACCAGTGACTTGAACCAGGATCAGTCAGGCAGTGCGATATGCCATCATTTTGCACATAACTGGACTCCAGTGCAGAACAAAGTGCCCCCCTATCAACAGTGGGAGGGAAAGAGGATACCAGTCTCTTCTCTGTCTTGTAGAAGTCTAATGCTGCCATTCAAGAAGAGGAAAAGTGGTTCCAGGCTAGAAGTGATAGGACTTTGAGACTTACCTAAGGTGATGGGAGATCAGCCCACTGTGACTTCACAGATAATGGAGGAAATTCTTGCTAGACAGAATTAAAAAATGGGCTAACATACAATACTGGAAGCATCGCAGAAATCTCATTTCCTTGCCATTTCTATAAGTCAATGATTAATATGATAATTAAGCCATTCTAGAATGAATTACATTCACCCTGCAGCTGACTCATAAAAGTGCCAAGTTTGATGTTGTAAGAAGCACCAGCATCTCAGGCTTTGACACACTGAAGCTGTTCCTGGTCTGTGCCAGCAATGTCCCAGCTATTATAACCTCTGAATAAATCATCAAATTGAAGAAGCTGAGTAAATTGTGAAAACACTGCTATTTCTTATTGCCTTATCAGTACAGGCTGAGAGGAAATGCAAAAACATCTGTGGCAAGCTGTGTGTTCCAATAATTCATTGAACTTAGAGATGAACTGGAAGAGCAACTACTGAGGAAACATCTGAATTAGTGCAGAATGCCTGTGGAATCTCATACCAAAATTCAAATAACTTATGAGGAAAAAGCATCCCTTCAGCAAAGATACCAAAGAGATGGATATTTCTTTTCTTAGCATATTGAGTTGAAGATTAAATCTTCATTAGTTTTTCAACAGAAAGCCTAAAGAACATCCTAGCTCCCGAAGAAAGGCCAGAGCTGCAGGAGTGAGAGATTCAGTTTAATGCTTTACTTGCTTTAGGACAAAGAATTCAGCTCGGCTGTCCCATTCCCCAGGCAAAATTTCTTCCTGAAAATTAATTCGGTGAAAATTAATTATTTTTTAAAGGAGTTTAGGTTTTAATAAATTGCTGTTTTCCTGTGACTAAACTTTTATTCAAGAAAACTCTCTTCTTTTCCAATAACACTGGACTCTACCTCAGTGAGGGACAACTTGCCATCTTACTTTATGAAGTTGCCTAGTTAAGCAGTTTCCTATCTCTGATTCTTAAAGCACTTGCAGTCAAAACAGCTTCACAGTGAGCCCAAAAGTGCCAATGTTTACTCATTGTACTACAGACATAGCCAGAAATTATCCTAACTGCTTAAGCATCTATGCCTTTGCAGAGCATGTTAAAACCAGTTCTGTCTGTGTTGTTACCATATGACAGTGACATACAGAAGAGAAAAAATGTACTGCAAGCTGACCCACTCCTTCCAATATGAATTATCAAGATCTGAAATGAGCTACAATAAAACCAAAGCTCTGTTTTCTAAGCACACGAGCCCATGTTCTGGCAGATAAAGCCTACTTGGATCAATGATCACTTGTCATTAAGGAAGAAAACTTTCTTTCTCTTCTTTAGCTACCACCTTTGCATAGTGGAAACTTAACAGTTAAATATTTTAAGGTCTGGTAAGGAAATGTGGGAAGCTGCCAAATTCACATTTATGGGAGCATAAGTCAAGTGAAGGCTTGCCTTTCTACAATATTATCACATATCTTCTTCATACATATAATGTGCCAACAGGGCAGTTCTCACTGTGCATGTGCATGCAGGATCAGAACCTAAAGTTAGTGGGAGCTTTGACATTGTTTTGAGTGGGAATCCCTAAAAACTATATGCTCCATTCAGGTTCAATGTGTCATCTGCTGACATCTTATGCCATTGACTGGAGCAAGATTTGCTTTCTGGTAGCTGACTGCATATGCTAATTATTGAGGCAAACCTTTAGACCCTTCCTACGCAAGAACTGCTTCAGCAAGCTGTTCTCCAGCATGAGTCCTATTTGTTCTGAGCTTTTTGTGCAAGAGCTTTGGGCAAATGGATTTACTGGAAAAGGCATCTGCGAGGTTTCCTTATAATTCTCAGAAACTATTGTTTAAAAGAGGAGTTGTCACGTGCTCTAACTGACTGCTCTTTAGGAAAATTCCCCTCCAAAGTTGTTTGATTTTTTTCCCTTCGCTTTTGAAAGGCAGGCTTATCGCACAGCTCCACTTGTCACAGAAAAGTGCTGTGTATGCTAGTGAAGCATGCATGGCTCTCATGCTGCTTCTCTTATCTGATTCTGACTAAAGTTGGTGTCTGATTCTGATGACATTGATGGAAAACTGAAGAATGAATTAACTTTTAAATAAACTTGAAGAGACCCTAATATATGCATATATGTCTAAAGGCAAATCAGTTTCTCTTTTGCCTCATAGTCTGTAAAGTACATAAGGCAGTTCTGATCCCACTTGCACAACTAATGCAGCAGAAATAATGACTAACTGTGAGACTATGTGAGTGCAATTCCTAGTATATATAGATTTTGTACAAGCTGTAGCCCACGGTAATAATCCACACTTGCCCTTGGGAATTTCAAGTGTCTTCAGTTTTTACTGAAGACATTTCCATTGTGTTTTGGGAAGCCAAAATTCTCAACCCTTATTCACTGCCTGTCTTTCTTGACCTGAATCCTATATAAAGCCTTTTTACTTTTAGGTTCAAGTTATTCACTAAGTTTATATACCCACCAAGTCTTTAATCTGAAGAGAAATGGCATTGAAGCTAGGGCAGTATGAAGGAATAAAACAAGCCTAAGGGGCTTAATGAACATCTATAGTTATCCATACCCTGATCATGCCAGTCTGTCTTCCTTTTCTCCAGGTATTGCTTCTTTCCAGAATCGCAAGTTTCTAAACTTTTAAAATCACAGACCACAGCAAGTTGGAAGGATCATCAAGTCTAACTCTCTGTTCCTTGCAAGAGTACCTAAAAGTAAGTCATATTACTAAGAGCAAGACACTAAATCCTGTTTTGCTTTTGGACAGGGCTGGCTTTGTTCTGGCTGCCATATCCAGTACAATTTTAATGGTACCATGTCACAAATATTTAATTAGATACTACTACGAAAGCAGACATGCCACAGTGGCATGTCCCTGTCTTAGCACGTTCAAAAGCATCTGAGAAGAAACAGCCCAAGGGGCTTCTGAGCTAGAGTAGTGTTTGAGTGACAGGTATGCTTTGGTCAACAGCAATCAGCAGACTAGGGATGAACCAAAAGGGCTTCTGTAAGAAAGGAAGAAAGGGCTTCTGATCTCAGTGTGTTTCAGGTTTCAGCCAATTAGTCTCAGACCAAATTCTCACTGAACAGTTAGTATTCAGCCAATACTACTGACCAATCTCTCTGCATGAGATCTTGTGGCACAGTTCTGTTTTTCTAAGAAAAAAAAATTATGAAAACTCTGGTATCTTTCCCAGCACATTCTACTGCCATTTGCATTGCTGAATCAAAAGCTGCTTTGTGCTCTCACACCTTGTTCTTTCCACTGCTGTTGGCAGGGACAGCATCATGCCACACTCAGCAGTTAATCTCTGCAAATTTCATCCTGCCTTTGACTAACCCTTAGAGGCATTTCAACCCTGTGCAACTCATCCCGTCTAGATGCCAAACCACGTACTTGTAGCTGGCATGTTACAGTATGTTCAGCAAGTATGTGCACAAAAGGTATACATGGCTAGGAGGAGGTTTTACTTTCCCTGGATGCTCCATCTCCTGTTTTGCCATTTCAAGGCTTTTCCATAACAACTTCTTTCCATTCTTTGGTCAGACTTGCCCCTTGTAGACACAACATTTATCTCCACATGAAGGCAGAAGCTCGTGGTTTGTACTATCTGCAGCTTTATAACCAGGCCTATCTCTAACACTTGACCCTCTGCAGAAGGGTGGGGGCACAAGGGGAGGAAAATATCCTTTTGCTTGTCACATTGTAATTGTGTTTATTCCTAGAATATAACTTGAGTTTGCTCCAGCTAATTTTCAAGTTCGGCTTGTAAAAGTCCCATAAATCAACTGAATGTGATAATGAAAAATAAAAGCAAGCAAATAGAAAAAAGAAACAAAACTGAACAATCTAAAAACAAACAAGCCAAAATCAAACCACACCATCAGTAACAGTAAAGGAATTTGCTTTATAACTTGTTTTATTAGGAAATGTACCTGCAATTATCTGATTAGGAAAGGTATTTCTTACACAACCATTAGAAAGTTGCACACTGGCTATGACCTTGTAGTTCTGAACTATGAATTCCAGGCATATGTTTTTAAAATAGTTTTTAATTACTTCTTTTTCATTTCTTCAAAGTAATACTAGGAGATTTACAGCAGCTGCAACTGAAAATACAAATGTGCTTATTTGAGACTGGTTTAAAAATTACTGAAGGACAATCAGAACACACATTCAATAGAAGAGCCTTGAGCAACTTTTACAGGGTTCATGATCAATACAAGTGTCAATGTCAATAACTTAATGTTTGTTAACTAGCTGCTGACGTCCAAATTCCTGCAGCCAAAAGAACCATTGTGTAAACCACCCAAAAAAACAAACAATGAAGGAAAGAAATCACAGTGTTTCTCTGGTTAAAACAAATGACATAGGATGGAAGCTTATACATAAAAGGGAAAAGAAGGAAAAAAAGAAAGAGGGAAGGAAGGAAGGAAGGAAGGAAGGAAGGAAGGAAGGAAGGAAGGAAGGAAGGAAGGAAGGAAGGAANAAGAAAGAAAGAAAGAAAGAAAGAAAGAAAGAAAGAAAGAAAGAAAGAAAGAAAGAAAGAAAGAAAGAAAGAAAGAAAGAAAGAAAGAAAGAAAGAAAGAAAGAAAGAAAGAAAGAAAGAAAGAAAGAAAGAAAGAAAGAAAGAAAGAAAGAAAGAAAGAAAGAAAGAAAGAAAGAAAGAAAGAAAGAAAGAAAGAAAGAAAGAAAGAAAGAAAGAAAGAAAGAAAGAAAGAAAGAAAGAAAGAAAGAAAGAAGAAAAAAATTTTTTAAGGAAATGTTACATAAAAGTTCTTTAATATTAATCATAACATTAAATATATAGGTATCTTTTTTTTGGATGTGAACCTGAACTAAAATGAATTGTATGTTTATATTAAATAAGTATTTGTATCCACAGACTTGGAAAGGAAACATGGGGAAGAGGTGCTAAGGTGAATTCTACATACCGCAATTTTTAAACATCATTGAAGGCTTTGAAAGAAAACCTCTTAGATTTTATGCCATGCTGAGTTCAAACATCCAGTATTGAAATGGAGCATCAGAGTACCAAAAGTACACCCGATACTTCCATTTAGAGGTTAGACCACATATCTGTCTCCAGTCAGAACTGATGCAAAGACGTGGGCAGCTGGAAGGGACTCAGCTGTCCCTTGCAGGTTGAAGTTAATTTTTCCTCACTGAAGTCTTTCTTTAAAGGAATGCTCCAGGACAAGCTCTGGTTTTGTCAGGACAAAACATGGATTAATGCAGGGACAAAGAGCGAACATTTTCTCTGCTTCAGTACACATACAGTAGATGTTAACTTGGAAGTCCCTAGAAAATTCTAATAAAGCTACAGACAGAAGCCTGTTAGCAAGCGATCTGACATGCTGAACTAATACATGGGTACATTGCTACCTGTAGGAGGAGGGAAGGTCTTCACAAACCCTTCCATTGGAGGGAAAAACTGGGACACAGCCTGAAAGGATTTCACAAGACCATATAATCTATCCTTTTGTCCTGATGTGTGGCTAGCAAATCTGCAACTCCCATCATAGTCTGTTTCTGTGCTTAAACTAGAAAACCTCGCTTCAGCTGTAGAGTTTTAGGTTTTCTTAATACAGTACATAAGTGTCTATTTTCCCATATGAAACTGAAGAAATCACTGCTTGTCTTAATCCAGTGAACATGATAAACAACTGTTTGCTATCTTCTTGACATTCTGGAAGGCCATGTTATTAACATTCCCTTAGTTTCATAGAATCATAGAATCAACCAGGGTTGGAAGGGACCACAAGGATGGTCCCTTCCACATGGGCAGGGATGCCCTACCTTAGATCAGGCTGCCCACAGCCTCATCCAGCCTGGCCTTAAACACCTCCAGGGACAGAGCCACAACCAACTCCCTGGGCAACCCATTCCAGGGCCTCACCACTCTCATGCTGAAGACCTTCCTCCTCACATGCAATGTGAATCTCCCCACCTCCAGCTTTGCTCCATTCCCCCATTTCCTTTTACTACGTAATATCCTAAAAAGTCCCTCCTCAGCTTTTCTGTAGGCCCCCTTCAGATACAATAAGGCCACAATAAGGTCACCTTGGAGCCTTCTCTTCTCCAAACTGAACAGCCCCAACTCTCTCAGTCTGTCCTCATAGGAGAGGTGCTCCAGCCCTCTGATCATCCTCATGGCCCTTCTCTGGACATGCTCCAGCATGTCCACATTCCTCTTGTAATAGAGGTTCCAGAACTGGATGCAGTACTCCAGGTGGGGTCTCAGCAAAGCAGAGTAGAGGGGAAGAATCACCTCCATCGACCTGCTGGCCGCAGTTCTTCTGATGCAGCCCAGGATCTGGTTGGCTTTCTGGGATGCAAGTGCACACTGTTGGCTCACGTTGAGCTTCTCATTCACCAGCACCCCCAAGTACCTCTCTGCAGGTCTGCTCTCCAGCCAGTCACTGCCCAGCCTGTATTGGTGCTTGGGATTGCCTCAACCCTGATGCAGGACCTTGCACTTGGCCTTGTTGAACCTCATGAGGTTGG
>VWZI01022955.1:17749-72939 GCA_013396835.1 Psilopogon haemacephalus
CATGGACTTGAACACTTTCAGGTTCTTCAGGTGATCACAAACCTGATCTTCACTTATGCTGGGCAGCTCTTCCTTCCAATCCCTGCCATTGTCTTCCATGGCTCCAGGAGCATGGCTTGAGGCCTTTGCAGTGTAGACCGAGGTAAGGAAGTCATTGAGAACCTCAGCCTTTTCTATGTCACTTGTGACCTGTTTCCTTTCTGAGGGGGCCCACATCTTCCCTACTCTTCTTTTTACTGTTAATATACCTGCAGAAATTCTTGGTGTTCCCTTTGACCTCCCTGTCTAGATTCAATTCAAACTGTGCTTTGGCTTTCCTAATCAGATCTCTGGCTGCTCGGGCAGCTTCCTTATATACTCCCATTCTAGCTGTCCTTCTTCCACTCCTTGTTTCCTCTTATATAAACAAACTTAGTTGTTTAAATTTGTCCCAAACAAACCATATATTCTAAAACTCTTCTTCTTGGACTTCTGCTCTGAATTCTCTCCAGTTTCTGTGCATCTTACTCAAAATATTATTATAAAATTCAGTGAAGTTTAAGTTCTGCATGAGATGTTCCTAGTAACAACAGAGTAAATGCCTCTCATGTGAAATAAATAACTCTCATATGAGAAAGACTCTTGTTAGCATGTTTCAGTACAAATTATCTTTGTTGCAAATGCTTTGCAACTGAATTTCTGGTTGACATTGTTTTCCATACATTTTGCAGAGCTGCTGTTGCCTAATCAGTTTCCCGAATGCTGCTACATTTTTTTCTTAGTTTTATCTTTCTTGGATTTATCTTCATGTACCATCACCTCAACATATCAGACTCTCTTTGACCTTTGATATTTGTCTTCGAAGTGCTTCCACCCATTCTTACTGTAATTTGAAGTATAAATTCATTAAACTATTCCATTGTCCATCACTAACGCTGTCAATCTAATTTACTAGATTAAATAGTTAGAGTCAGAAGAGTTCCAGAAATTAAATTTTCAATGCTGTCTTGAAATATCTCACAGTTCACAGAAAGCCATTGTTGACAGCTCCATTAGTGCAGTTTTCCAAGCAACTGAGCACCAAACTACATTCCCAGCATCTCCAGCATATGTCCCTAGCTTACTTATGGCCAGCTTCAAAACCCTTACTAAACCTGAGCTATACCACAACTGCTCCTCCCTGTTTACTGGTAAGTCAGTTATCCTGGAAAAGAGGAAACAGAACTGCTAAGGCGTGTTTTGTTCTTGGCAAAACCAACTTGTGTGTAATGAGTTTATTTGTCTCTTGCATGTGTTCTTATTCCTTAGATATTCTTTGGAATTTTTTCCAAAGATATCCTCCTACCTGTCTGCCTCACATCACTTCAAGGCTTCCTTCCTTTATTTGGAGTGCTATTGTTTCGTAGTCTCCTATAATTCACATTACCATCTGACCTTTGGCTGAATTAAATTTCAAACAGATTTAATTACTGCCTCTTATCTAGTAACTTCCTCTGCCTCTACAATAAAAAGTTGCCACTAATACATTCCCAGAACCTGCTGAATCATCTGCACCCTCCTCTGTTTCTTTCCCAACAGATATTTGAATAGTTTGGATCTCAACTACTAGCAAATACTTAACTCTGTCTTGACTGTAAGGTTGAGTATCTTCTTTTTCCTTTATATTTTTACCTAAAAACAGTGGTCAGTCTTCCATCTCTTTCTGGACTTCAGAAAAATAATATACTATTTGACTGCACAGCAAAAACCCTTTCATGTGCCTTCCTTGTCCTCTCCTGTACTTTTCAATACCAACACCTTAGTGTTTTTATATATATATATATACACACACATATATGTAATATCTGTGTTATTAACTCTGTTTCTAAAGTGTATTTATATATAAAAGAATAAATTCAGTGGGAAAATCTGTTTATCTGAAATAATGGAACATTAAATTTTCGTTTAACATCAGATACTAAATAAATACTTTTTTAAAAATGTTTATTTTGAAAGACTTTTGTCATGTGGAAAATATTTAGCTCTCTGACACAATCTGTGAGCAGGAAATTAACTAACAGAAGTACGTTTCTTGCATTTCTTCCATTTTCTCTAATTGTGTCATTACAAACCAGGAATGATATAAGCCAAGCTGTACCACAAATTACAGAAGACCAGCAGAATCTTTGATTCAAAAGAATGCAGTTATCCTAGTATTCACTTGGGAGGAAATCTGAGGCTTTCCTAGGGAAAAACCTACTAAACAAAAAGCCCCACAGCAACAACAAACCCACAAACAAACACAAAATACAGAAAAAAACCCAATGAACCAAATCAAACTAAAACTTCAGCAGAGCTACCAGAACTGACAAAACCATCAATCTTGCTGTAAATGTAGGCTTTTAAGGTAAGCAAGGACCAAGAAGTTTGCATAAGGAGATCTTTCATGAGTATCAGATGCAAAAGGAATTGTACAAAGATTGAGAACTGGGATGAACAGCCACAGCTAAAAATAAATAATCTGAATGTGTTAAAACCCAAAAAGCTAACAGACAGAACTAGACACAATTAATTAATTTATTCATTCATGTCGATAACTGGGAAAGGAGACTTAAGGAGGAGTGCCCCTTTTCTATCTATCCCAAACTCTTCTCTTTCCAGGGAGGCAGAGCAGTGCCACGCTCCAGCAAATGGGCAAAAGCAAGCTAGGGAAAGGGAGCCAGAAGATCTCCCTGGGAAGTATCAGGGCTAGGGAACTTCTCTCCCCACACTTCGGGATGAGCCTACATTCTACATTAGATACTTGTCAGAAGAAGAAAACTGTGACAGTTGCTAGACCAGACATTTACACCCTCCTACTATCTTCCTGACTATTTCGGGTATGTGGCACTCTTCTGGGATGAGGTTTCCTTTTTATTGCTCAAAAAAGAAAACCTTAGATCTGTTTTTTCTCCTTCCCAGGGCAGCAGCAATGTGCCTCAAGACTAAGCAAAGGCAAGAGCCACCAACATCTATGGCTCTGTCAAAGTCCAGATTTCAGGCTGCCCCTTGGGACCAAATATTTCTCTGCAGAAGTCTAAATATTGGCCCACCTCTAATAGCACGTTACCCTACAGCGCACACTTCTGTGCATGTGCCAGCCTCCAAATGCAGGCACTTAGGAAATTTTCAGGGCACATAGAGTTAGAAATGCTAGAAATTAAGAGGTGGAGTTGCTGTTTTGGATCTGCAGAGCAAGGTGCAGGATGTGCAAAACTTAGACATGCTGCAAGTTCAAGGAGTCAAAGCTCACATATAAAGAATAAGATGGTATTTCAGTCTGTAGTTCTGGTTGGCCTAGTGTGAGTCAGAATGGAGACTGACAGATGACCTCTGTCTTGAGATGTGGATGACAGAATATAATTGAAAACCAAACACAATCTCTCCTCTTTATGTCCTTCCACACTACACAGGCTGTATGGAAGGATGCCAGTTAAGAAGCAAAGTACTTAACAGCTTCTGAAGAAAGCAGCTTAGAAAACCAATGGCTTTAGCTTATGCCTTTCCTAGAAAAAAAAGTGTAGGTTTGTTTCCAGATAAGGAAGGAAAAGTAACTCTTTATGGGAACGAAGGAGCTATTCTAGTTTAAGCAGTTATCAGCTGGCAGATGTTTGTGGAAAAGTTTTCCTTCTCCACTGAAACCAGGAAAGCAGTACAGAGATACTGAGTGAGAACATACAGCATGATTTCACATTTTATCTCTTTGTAGCCAAATTGCAAGAGACAGCTAGCCCCAAAACAGGAAGGAGAGATGTGAAAAATGTCAGGGTGGAGACTGAGATTGGGTGCAGTCAGAAGTGGACCAAGACAGAGTGAGTCATAAACAGTAGCAGAGGGGTCAGGACCAGTGGAAGCAGTCACGCAAGAGGCAAACAGTAGACATAACACCACGATCCCTGACTCCAAATAACAGTATTTTCCTTTGTCCACCCACAATAAATGTGTTATACACTGCAGTACTGTTTTTCCAATTGGTATCTTCCATCTCTTTGACTCCAGCTGGGCTTGACTTGAGTAACATTCAACTCTCCTCTGCAATTTTTAATAGAAAAAATAGGTATTTCATGCAAACATACGTACAGAAAAAAAAAGTGTTTTAATAACATAAATACAACTGCAAAATCAAGCAGTCAATTAGGCAACATAAGAACTGAGGATTTAGACACATTAAGGTAAAATCTTTAAATACATGATGTATTATATTCTTTTCTCCATCCTGCAAAGCACAGGCTGGATCAAACCATGGAAGTAAATCAAGCTCACACCATACAGGAGGCTGCTCCTGGTAGCATTACTTTCTTATTCACTACAAAATCTGGAAGCTAGTAAGGGATGAATTGGGGATTGGAGAGAAAGAAAAAAAAAAAGAGTTATTTATTTTAAGGATGTGAATGTTGTCTTTGAGAATCAGATTTCATCCTTAGCCCTGTGGAATTATAAACAAGTTACCCTAGCCAAATACAGATTGGTCATTACTTATGTTGTGTCCATCCCTTGAAACCCAGCTGGATTACTAAATTATTTCTTACAAATGATGCAGCAAAGTGTGGTAGCTTTACCCTGGCTTGACACCAAGTGCCCACCTAAGCTGCATTATTACTTACCCTCTTCAGCTGGACATGGGGAGAGAAAGGCTCATGGATTAAGCTAAGGACAGGAAGATCACTCAGCAGTTACCATCATAGGCAAAACAAACTCAGCTTGGGAGAACCATTTCACATTATTGCCAGTGCAGGGTAATGACAAATAAACCCAACTCTTAAAAAAAACAAAACACCTTCCCCTCATCGCTGCCTTCTTCCTAGTCTAAACTTCTGATATTTTCTACTTATGCCCCTCCAGTGGCACACGGGCACAAGGAATGGGAGTTGCAGTCAGTTCATCACACATCTCTGCCACTCTTTCTTCCTCAGGAGGAGGACTCCTCACACTCTTCCTCTGCTCCAGCATGGGGTTCCTCCCACAGGAGCCAATCCTCCATGAATTTCCACAACATGAGTCCTCACAGGCTGTAGTTCTTCATTAACTGCTTCAGCACTGGTCACTTCCTTGATGTGCAGTTCTTAAGGAGTCACAAGTCCTGCTAGCAAACCTACTCCAGCATGGGTTCCTCTTTCCACCTGTCCACAAGTCCTGCCAGAAGCCTGCTCCAGCATGATCACAGGGTCAAAGCCTTCTTCAGGTATCTCTCTGCTCCATCATGGAGCCCTCCTTGGGTTGCAGATAGATATCTGCCCCACCATTAACATCCACAGGCTGCAGACTGGGTCTTCACCATGGGCCATAAGAGAACCTATATTTCAGTATCTGAAGCACCACCTCCCGCTCCTTTTTTCACTAACCTTGGTGTCTGCAGAGTTGTTCTCTCACATATACCCACTTCTCTCTCCAGATGAAGTTCCCATTATGCAAGAGTGGTTTTCCCCATTCTTAAATATGTTATCACAGACGTACTATCAGCATTGGTCAGTGGCAGATCCATCTTGCAGCCTTCTGGTATCGACTCTGTCAAACACGAGGAGAGCTTCTAGCAGTTTCTCACTGAAGCCACCCCTGTAGCCTTCCACTACGAAATTCACTAAGTATTTTTCAAAGAATGTATTATGCTATTGAATAATAAGTTGCAAAAGTCTGAAATACTCAGAGGGAACCATACATCCCCCAGGCTAATAGCGTGCCAAACTAATAGATCCAAGCTCTAGTGTTTGGTTTAATCTAATTCTGCTGTGCCTCTGATTGTAAATGTAAGCAAAGCCAATGACTTTTGAATGCAAGGAGGTAAAAATTTACATACAGCCCCAAAAAACATAACTATTGTTACTTTAAAATTGCTGTTTTCTTCAACCAAGACATGCACACATTAACTGTTTGTCCTAAAAGGACAAGTCCGGACCAAGTGAAAAAGCTACAACCACATTAGTCACTTCTTAACAATTTACTGTGTTTCATAAGGAGCCTGTCTTTTATTTCACATCCTAAATTTAGCTCTCCCCCATGAACCTGGATTCATCACCCTTACAATGTTTAAATGACTTGAGAGATGCAGACATTTGAAAATACAATACTATCAACAACTGCATTTAAAAAAAGAAGCCATGAAAATTCCTCAGCTCATGTTTTCTTATTGTAATACACAAATACTTGTGGTCTCTAATCCCATGCATTAAAGCTTCACTCAGCTCACATGGAAAGGTTTAATCACTCAGAAAGGTGGTATATTACCACAAGCATCTATGAGTTAGCAATGTATTTGGTTGATGTAAAAAAAAAAATCAGTTATGTGCCCATTTTCATGTTAGATATATAGGGAGTAGTCAAAGGTTCCTACCTTGTGAGCGAATCTGAACATCATCAACACTGCAGAAAACATCCCTGAGTTAGGAACTGACGTCAAAGTAACTGCACCCAAACACCCCCAGACAGAGAGGAACAGCCAGGCTTGAGGCACTCCATTGGCTTCACATCACCTGGGACTTCAGCTGATCAGAGAAAATAGCCTGAAATTAAGGGAGAGCTGTGCCAAAGATATGGAACACTGGTGTAACAGGGCTTTCCTTTTTCTCGTAGAAGGTAGTACACAAAATGGGGTCTAGAGAGCAGGCACGGTGACCTGGCCACAATGAGTGGGATGTAAGAGAATGGGAGGTGGGGGAGTTTGTGCTTCTCCCAAGATAAAAGAATATTTGGTCCATGCTACAGTGACATTATGGTCTAATATGCCTATGTCAGATGCACACTCATTTTTAAGTTCTTTTGCTCCCTCTTTTTCAATGATTGAACAAAATGCTTCATTTTTAATGCAAAAAAATAGTGCCCAGTAACCCAGGGGCTCCAAAGAGATTAAAAGAGCATAAAGAGCATTCAATGCTGCCAAATTTTTGACTAGGAGGTCCTACCCTCTCCACACCAGAGCATCAAGATGTGACATCTTCACTGAGGTCTTGTACCCATTCACCATGCAGGTTGCTCAGTTCGGTTTTTCCCCCCATGCAGAAGGATGGGTCCCACTGTGTGCCCCCTCCCATTCTCCTCTGCCCTGACAGAACAAAGAAAGAGGTGTGAGAAAACACAGTGGAGTTTTCTTTCTTCTCTTCCTGAGCATGATGTCTTGGAAAGAGAGGAAGCAGAAGGACTGCTGCTAACAGGTGAGCTATGCCAGAACTAATCTCTTGTTCAACATATTTGTCGGTGACATAAACAGAGGCATTGAGTGCATCCTCAGCAAGTTTGCTGATGACGCCAAGCTATGCAGACATGCTAGAGGGTAGGGATGCCATCCAGAGGGACCTGGACAGACTGGAGAAGTGGGCACAAGCCAACCTCATGACATTCAACAAGGCCAAGTGCAAGGTCCTGTATCTGGGTTGAGGGAATCCCAAGCACCAATACAGGCTGGGCAGTGACTGGCTGGAGAGCAGCCCTGCAGAGAGGTACTTGGGGGTGCTGGTGAATGAGAAGCTCAACGTGAGCCAGCAGTGTGCACTTGCATCCCAGAAACCCAACCAGATCCTGTGCTGCACTAGAAGTGTGGCCAGCAGGTCAAGGGAGGTGATTCTTCTCCTCTACTCTGCTCTGGTGAGACCCCACCTGGAGTACTGCATTCAATTGTGGTGCCCCTATTACAAGAGGGATGTGGACATGCTGGAGTGTGTCCAGAGAAGGGCCACAAGGACAATCAGAGGGCTGGAGCACCTCTCCTATGAGGACAGACTGATCAATTGTGGTGCCCCTATTACAAGAGGGATGTGGACATGCTGGAGTGTGTCCAGAGAAGGGCCACAAGGACAATCAGAGGGCTGGAGCACCTCTCCTATGAGGACAGACTGAGAGATTTGGCACTGTTCAGTCTGGAGAGGAGGAGGCTCTTATTGTATCTGAAGGGGGCCTACAGAAAAGCTGAGGAGGGACTTTTTAGGATATTGCGTAGTGAAAGGAAATGGGGGAATGGAGCAAAGCTGGAGGTGGGGAGATTCAGATTGCATGTGAGGAGGAAATTCTTCACCATGAGAGTGGTGAGACCCTGGAATGGGTTGCCCAGGGAGTTGGTTGTGGCTCTGTCCCTGGTGGTATTTAAGGCCAAGCTGGATGAGGCTGTGGGCAGCCTGATCTAAGGTAGGGTGTCTGTGTTGGTTTGAGCTAATTGGAGAATTTGAGTGAGAAATTAGACTATTGGCTGAGAGAGAGTTAAACATACAGTGTCACTTCACCAAGTTTCACTGAGAAAGAAAAAAAAATTGTTTTAAGAGATGTTCCCAAAACAAACGAGATTAGCAGAGGGCCAGTCTGCCTCTGTCTGAGCTGGCTCCGGCAGCTTTTCTCCTTTATCTCTTGGGCTTGCTGACTAAATTCAGAGTAAAATCACTAAAATGACTAACTTCTTCTCCTATTACTAATCTACCTGATCTTCAGCTTATCTGCAGCATCATCAAGTGGTGAGATAAGGCTGGGGAAGGGGGGAAAGGTGGTAGGGGGTGTTTGGTTACCCTCTCTTGGGAATTTTGGTCTCTGGGAGGGGTGTGGTGTGTGTGTATTACCCTTTTTACTGTATATTTCTGTAAATATCTGTTANAGGGGGGTTGGAACTAGATGATCCTTGTGGTCCTTTCCAACCCTGACTGATCTCTTTGCTCTCCCTTTCTATATCCAGCTCCCAAGCAGGAGGGAAGAGTTCTGCTTGCTTCTGCTGGGTATTCTGAATGGTTGCTCTTTGGTGAAAGCTAGGTAACTGTAGACAGCATCCATTCAGAGAGGATTCTTATCCCTCCTGATCTCATCTGCAAGTCCTGCACATAGCTCAAGAGTTGCACCAGCTGCAAATGAGGCTTCAAGACCTTCATGCTGCACGGATTTTTAACCCAGGTGAAGATGCACAGCTGAAGAAAATCAGCACATCTCACTACTCTGGCCAGGCTCCTTGTACAGTTGGCCCTCCTGCATCCACTTTGCTGAAATATATACTAAAAGCATAGTAAATGAAAGGAAGATGGGAAACTGGACCAACTGCCTGGGGAGACCTAGGGCCAGGGATAATCTCTGCAAATTGTGTTTTGCCTGTGCAAACAAGCTGTGGCATGTTCAGGCTTCCTCAAAGCATTGCATCATAATAATCTGGTTTTAAGAATAACCAGACTTAAGTCCCATGACCTACTTTTAAAAATCATTGTAAAAGCAGGTTTTAATTAGTCTTCTCAATTAAAAAGAAATAGAGTGAATGTCAGTGTTAAATATTACAAGCACTAAATCTAAACTCCAGAGCTGGTGAATGATGCACACACAGTCTCAGACAGCTTCTGCTTAACCAGTATATGCCATACCAAATAGACAGTTGATTAAAAACTTGAGTTACTGATTGAAGGAGGGATGAGGGAATTGCATTGAGTAAATCAACATTCTGCTTCTATAACTGAAGTTGGAAAACAAACAAATATAACAAACAAAACAACAAAAAAAAACCCATACAGGCACTAACCCACATAAACTATAAAGTATTTCTGTCAAGCCTCTGTCAGTCATGTTTCAGCATCTGTTTTCTATGTCCTAAAGCACTCTTCAAGGGTTGGGAGTTGGATACCACCACTTATCATTACCACACTCTGCTCCTTGTCTCTAGTGACCTGACGTTCTCAACAGAGATTTCGCTCCTGCAGGCCTTAGATGGGAAGCTCCTGGGACCCTTGCTGGGGAAATGTTGCTCCACTGTGGTTCCCAGTACACAGCCAAGAGTGAATTCCATAGAAGCAGCCATTAAACAGTAAAATAAACAATAGAAAGCAACATTCATGGGACTGAATGAAAAAGGACAGAACAGTCTTTAAGGGCCTCCTCCTCTTCTCCATATAATCCAGGCACTTGGTCATATGAAAAGCTAACTTGTCTCTTACAACACAGTTTTGTTTAGAGTCTGGATCACTCTCTCCAGTAGGAAAGCCAAGACTCATTAAGGGCTATTTTCCAGGGGCAACTTGCATCTCCTGGAAGAGTTTAAAGCAGATTAGGACTTTGGAGATGTCTACAAAGGCATGTCCAGAAACTGTGTTTAGTGTTTAATTTTTTTGATCTTCCAGCCCTTGCAAGCTTGCAATGGCTGTAAATAAAGGGCACTGGGGATTTACTGAGGAAATAATAACAACACAATAATTCTACTCTTTCGCATTTTTTATCTTCAGTGGTCCAGGCCTTTTTTCAATGGAAATAAAGAATACAAAACCAGAGGATGTGATGCAGCATTGCAGGAAAAACCCCCTGCTGTCACATCAGTCAAATCACTTTCTAGCTGTACCAAGTTCCAGGTTAAAAGCAATTTGTTTTCCTAGGCTTTGCTCCTACTGAGAAGCTCTTTCAGGGTCTTACTGCTGGAATGATTAGCCACCAACACAATTTTGGTTATGCTTTTTTTTTAACCTTGTCTTCTTTGCTAGCAAAAATAATCACATGTCCTTGCTTTTTTTACTCTCCCACTGGTTGTGCTTATGGGCACTTACTATAGCCTGTCAGAAGCCAGGCAGAAGGTAAGCTCATACTGCCTATGCTCACAAGTTCTTCATTCTCCAAGTGCCCTTGCATCACTTCACAACTCTCCCCATGGGAAGACACCCTCCTCTCATCCTAACCTTCTCCTATGCAAATTGTGTTTCCTAAATGGCACCACATCGGTATGGCAATTTAAAAAAAAAAAAAAAAAAAGTCAAATATACATATACACACTTTTTTTTCCTATCAAAGAGCAATGAGTCTTATAGATCTGCTGTTCTTAGGTGAAGAGAAGCTCTCTTTTTTTCTCTATTGTGCTTTCTCCTGCATAGTACAGGCTAAGATTCAGTAGGTAAACTACCCATTAGCATGATCAAAGGCCCTTGCACTGTTTCTCCCCCGAGCAGATAGCTGTCATCTACTTCCCAAAAGGAGGCCCTAGCCTCCAGTATTCATGTGATAGCTGGGTTATGATGTGGCAAGAGCTGAGAAGACACCATGGCTTGCCCACTGTCCCTTCTGGAGAGTTCTCAGATCTGATGAAGACCAGCCATGGTAAGACCCAAACAAAATGAAAAGAGCAACATATTGAGGGTACTTGTAACAATTCCCTTCAATTACTAAGTCCAGCCATGTGCTCAATTTGAAAACAGAGTTAATTGAGAGTCGTGGGGTTTTGAAAGTAAACAAACATAGTGTCAACTATTTCCAGTCACAGTTTGGCCTCCCCAGCACTTATGACGTAGCATATTTGGGAGCCAAATCAAACAAACAGAATGATTCATCTATCCCACAGCTTGGCAGATGGATGCATCCTCTATAATCAAGGCCAAACAGGATCTCTAAGACTTTAAATGAATGGTGCTGTTCAAGTCTGGCAAGACAGAAATGCTGGTAATGCCTCATTGTTCACAAATAAATCAATGTTTGCATTTCTGTGACACTTGAGCACATTTAAGTGGAGTTCCTATGTCACTATTCAACAGATGACAAATAAGTAAAAGCAGTGGGAAAGAGAGCACTTTCACTTCTTGCCAGGACTGAGAGCTCAACCTTTTTAACAGATTACAAGTAAGTTTGCTGTTTGCAACCAAAACTGTCATCAGATTCTGAAACAATTTGGTGTGAAAACCTCAAATTGGTAGGAGGGACATAAAACTATAAGAACCAAACCTCACTTTGCAGTCAAAGATTCAGTAATGAATTAATTTCTTAAGTTCTGACAAGTAAGCTTGAATCTATTCAAGTATTTAGAAGTTTCCATGTTGTTATTAGGTGCCTGGCCCTCCCTCTAATAACCTCAGGAAGGTAATCATATGTGCTTGAGAACTGACTGGTGCTACAATCGATCTGCATTATTAAGCTCTTTATATTGTGTGTACTACCTAATGTACAGCTGGGTATGGACTATAACTTCCAGTGCAATGAACACACAGCAGTAGACTAATGAGTTATATATTTTTAGTGGTTGTCTTCTGGAAGCAGTCTAATATTAGTACATTTCATTTGTACATGATATTTTTTTCCGGTCTGCTGCTGTTGCGCAGCATCTGGCTGCAGTGGGAGCTGAGCTGGCTGAGAGCTGTGGAAGACCTGGCAGCCCCCCACTGCCCTGTTCATGCCCAAGTACTCTCAGCTTGCACAGGACACTTCCTTCTGGTCCTGTGGAGACTCCCTGTACTTCAGCTGCACATACATAACAGCTCTTTCTTTTTTTCCTGTAATAGCTGTAGCATTTAATGACCACATGGTCCATAAGCCACGAAAGTTTTTCCAAGGCATCAAGCAAATGTTTTTAGATGGCCTCTTATGTTGGATTCCATTATACATATATTTGTGCCTGCCTCCTAGCCTCTTACAGTGTTTTAACTCAGTGTGGGCCTGTGTCCTCACTTTGCACAGGAAGCTGCATTTCCCAAGAAGCATCTTCAACTACATGAAAGGTTGTTTCTGGACTTCAGGGCATTAATTTTTTTAACCTCTCCAATACACTGAAATCCAGTGGTTCATAAGCAGTCGTTCACAGAATTACTGAATCACCAAATCACAGAATCACCAAGGCTGGAAAAGACCTCTGAGCTCACCAAGTCCAGCCTATGACCCAACACCACAACATCAGTTAAACCATGCCACCAAGTGCCACATCCAATCTTTTCTTAAAGACCTTGAGGCATGGTGACTCCACCACCTCCCTGGGCAATCTATTCCTGTAATCCAGGATGGATTCGTCTCACTGTCTTTTAAACTGGTGGAAAAAGACAGACCTCTCTAGAGGGCAATTTATCCCATTTAGTTAAGGCATTTGAGAAAACATTTTGTCCACTGAGTGGAGAGGAAACATCAACAGCTAACTTGGACCAGCTGCATGCTTTTTGGCTGGTTGAAGATTGGATGAGAGTCACCACTCCCTAACCTATCTTTAGCAGCTCCAAGGTTATGAGTGGACAGGAAGTTCTCAGATGTAAAACACGAGATCTATTCCTTACTTTGTTTTTATTCTTCTGGGCCTCTTCTGGCCTTCTTCTTGGGCCTCTTGCAGACTTGAGTCATAATAATCACCTAACATTTTCATCAGCTATTCTCATACTTAAGCATTAATCCTGGCAGTGATATGTCACATGTTTCTTGTCCTCCTCACATGTATAGCTTCCCTCCACAGTTACTAGAATTAAAAGAATGTAGCCTTCTTGTCTTAATATGCCGAGATAGTTCTGTGTGGAGATCCAATTCTTATTTCCTTCTCCTCCTATGTTTATATAAGGGTTTTGTTTGGGAACCACTATATCTAATTATTTGATACTCTCCAAATTACAAGTTTACATTTTTGGGGGGTTTGTTTGTTTCTTTTGGGTTCTTGGTTTTGTTTTGTTTGGTGTTTTTTTAATGCTACTTTGGTCAAATATTAGTTATGCTGCCTATTTAGATCATATATGCTAAGTAAAATAAGAAAATAATTGCTAACTGAACTCATGTTTCCTAAAAAGAACTACTTTTGAAGAAGCACAGGATCACACAGGATTACAGGATGTTAGGGGTTGGAAGAGACCCAAGGAGATCATCAAGGACTGGACCCAGCACTGATCTCTGGGGGACTCCACTGGTTACAGCTCTCCAGTTGGACCTAGCACCATTGATCACCGCTCTTTGAACTCTATCTTGTAACCAGCATCCTCTGTCCTGGATGCTAGCTCATGACAAGACCGTGGGCACGAGTTCTTCACCTCTGTAGGTGTGCCTTTGAAGTTGCTGCAGATCAAGGAGCCCTCTGGCAAATGCTATAAACCCACAGAGTCCCACAAATGAGGTATCCTTGTCCTCCTTACATAATTCACTTTTTAAAGAGAAACACTGTGGTACAAAACCCTGAATACTTGATGTGGTGTTCCCTGATACTGTATTTCTTTTCAGGTCAGATTATAAAACAGTTGTCACGGTCCAAGCAGCAGACTTGTGATGGTTCATCAGTGTGATCTCAAAGTGCAAAAGCTCAGAGCAACCATGCCAAGGGGTTCACTTCAATCAACAGTAAAACTTTATTGTTTGCCCATAAGATGGCATGCAATAGGTAGGGGGAAAAGTGAGAGGAGAAAAAGAAAAGCTAAATAAAGTAGATTAAAGTGAAAAGAGAAAGAGGTTTATAGCTACCACCAATGCAAGGGTCCAAAGATATCTCTCTGATCCCAAGTCCAGTCCTGCTGGTGTTTCTGACCTTTTCTTGATCCTGGTGGGGAAAGGTGTCCTACTTCTTTGAGTCCCATTGCTAGGGAGACATCTTTTATAATCAATTTCACACCTGCCGATATTCAAACTCTGCCTATCTCCACCCCTTGCACCCAACAAGAGTAAGACTTCCATGCATGCCCAAGGAGGAGTGATGAGACGTGGTCTGGGTCCAAGGAGGCATGTCCAAGCCATGGTCTGCCTTGGAGGTACATAGCCTTAGGCCAGGAGGTGTGTTTTGGTATTATAATAACATTATAATGGACAGAGTTCACTAAAGTCCATGATTCCCTTAGCAACACCAGGGCATCAGTCTCTTCTGGCAACAGTTATGGCTCTTCATCCCAAAGTAATAATTGTGGACAGTGGAACTGTCTGTCATATTTGACAGATATGCATGGTTGGTACCAGGAAGGCCTCTTCCCAAGGGACCTGCACCCACCTGGAAAATCCATGGAGACTTCATTCCATTGTACAGGCTTGGTAATTTAATCAGTAACCTCTTATGGAGTAGGCCACTGCAAAACTCATGCTAAGATGTTAACCTGAATATCAGTCCAAGTCTTTGGGGTACAGCAGTCCTCGTTCCTGATGACAATGATGAGACAGACCGCTCCTTACAAGTAAGTCTTCAATTTGCCTTCAGAGTCAGGACGTTTTCTGCTCAAAGCACATTTTGGTTAATGACTCTGAACTTCCTGGGATGGGCCTACCTAATAAAGAGTGGCAACTGGAGTTTTGGCTGAAGAAAAGGAGGAGACAGAAAATGTTGCCTTCAGGAGGCTGCATAAGACACATCTTTTTGACTGGGAAGCACACACTAAATTCACATCCCCACAGTAACAATGTGCATTAACCTGAAGTTCCAGAAGTCTCTCTTCCAAAGGCAATGGAGGAACACAATAATTCACTAGCTGGACGGCAGGAAAACATTACCTAGTACTACCTGCCCAGAGTGAGCCCAGAGCTCTAAGAGCAAGCTACCAGCACCCCCTAAAGAGCCATCTCATATCTTCCTTCCCATCTGTATCACAAAACAGATCTTTGGTTTGGGTTTTATTTTTACCATTCTTCACATAACATTTTCAAAAACAGCACAGACCTTTATACCCTGGTTTATAGCACTACAAATCAATGTAAAATTGATTCCGTAGGCTACTTGTTCAAGTCAACCTGTAATGAAGGTCTTCAGAATATTACTACACCAGTAGTCAGAGAAGCAAACATCAATTGATAGAAGATAAGCCTTTGTTCCTTCACATTCACCCTACATCCAAGACTCCACTGAGTATGTAACATCAGTTCTTTGTATGCCTGATTTTTATCTCACATTCACATTTCTTTCTCCTTCTCTAGTTTGGAAGAGGATATGAGGCAGTTAATTTACTTATGGCACTGATATTCCATATACTAAAAGTTCCACTTCTTCTCCACTACTTAGTGAAAACCAATCCTGTGCCTACAGACAGATGTGTTATCACACTACTCTTGGAGGATACAGATGGACAGGAAGAGTAAATGAGATTTTGAAAGGTTACACTCATTGTCAAACCTAGTTTGTTCTCTAGCTGCAGACCAGCAACTGCTTTATGAAAATGAGCGTTCCTGGTGTACCTAAAACATTTCACGTGTTCCTTCCAGAAGCGGTCAGTTCATCTACAGTGTTCTTCCTTTGAAGATCAGATATCCAAGTGGACTGTTTTCCAAACTTGCAGCCACCTTTTTCCCACCTACCCATAAAGTAAATGTATTCTTTATCATCATCTTTAACATCCTGAACTTGGAAACAGGAATTCCTGTAGTTTCCTTTGGTTGTTATTGATGCAGTGTGTCAGAAATACAATCTCTATTCCTGTATATGCACAGCAAACATTTGAAATATTTAAAGAGAGATTTTGGCTTGAATCTCGTAAAATGTGACGTTTCTTGATAATAGATTAATGAGTATCTTAATTCAAGCCACACCTTAGTCTTTAAAATCCTTCCAAAGATTTATTTGATAAACTCAGAAACAGCTATAATTGGTGGTGGAAAGGAATTGTATTATGGCCTCTCCTAGATGGGCATAAGTCAGTCATTTTCCTGGTTTGTGGGACTACACACAGCTCTAACATTCTTACTTTATAATTTGTTTCTTCAGAACCAATCTTCTTCCTGATTACACTTTTTTCTTCACAGTTTGAAAAAAAACTCTCAGATGATTTACTCAAAAACCTTTATTTTCAGTGTCAGTTATGAGTCTGTGTCAACCTAGACCTTAAGGTGAAGATAATACAGATTAAAATAGTAGACATTATACAAGATGGGACTATTTCTTGACTATCCTATGTGTTCTCTCTTGGAAGAAGAAGTAACCAAGTAATTTTACTCATGCTGATCCTTGAAGTACAGCATGGTCACTGATTATTTACTGTTCCTTCCTGATTTATGTCAAGACTGGAATCCAGATAGATTAACCTAACAGGCAGCATTCTGCATCATGAGCAATCAGTTTTCATACTGAGCTTAAAGGACAAAAGGTTCCTGAGGTTGCACTAGTTTTCTCCTGGTAAAGACTCATTATTTATGGGAATCTGTGCTAGACTTTTGTATGTGTATCAGAACGAAGAATCAGGACAGTCATGAAAGAGTTAGAGGCACAGAAAGGCAAAACTGTATGTTATTGCTGGTAATCTGCCCAATCTCTTCCAGGAATAAAACTTTGTATTAGTCAAATGACTCTCAAAACAGTAAAACATCCCTCAATGATTTTTTTTCTTGGCAAAGCTAACATGTTACAGCTGTCTATGAATCTCTTGCAATGAGACATTGGTAGATAACTCAGAACTGAATTATCCAGTGCACAATTATCTGTTACACTGATCCCTCTGTGGGAGGTATAATTCTGAGACGGTCCATTTAAGCAAAGAGTAATCCAAATGGTGAAAAAATATAGATTTGCTGTGGAAAAGTTTGTAGATATACAGTTGCCATGACAACTGTATCAGGCTATGGAAAAGAGAAAAATAGGGCTCTTTTTAGATTGAAGTAAAATAAAGAGTTTGGATACATAAGGAAACTACATTTTCTATTCTGTGGAATAGTCCTCCAGCAAGCTTCTTCATCTTTTGTTCTTAGATTCTAGGGAGGTTCCTATTTTGTTTTTCTATCTTTTTCTTAACAATAAGACTACTGGAATTACAGACAGCAAGAACACTTGCTTTTCCCTACCCTTCCCATCTCCACAGCACATCCCTGGCATTCTCTGTTCCAAAATTCAATAGATTGCACCCTAGCTGCATCTAAGCAGCACAAAAATACAAACTTATATCTAGAACTTCATCAGATAATAGAGGACTTTGAGAAGAAGAAAATAACTGATACATATCCATCTGCTGGGAAAGCAGGATGTCTGGTTTGAAGTGAAAGATATCCAGGATGATGTTTTGTTCTTTTAGCAGCTGGAGAGCATACAGTGGATTTTAAACTCTTGCTGCAGTGTATCCTTTATTGTCTCTCCTCCTCCAACACTTATGTATGTAAATCCCTGCCATGATCATGCAAGCCAGTGCAACAGGAATGATTGCAATGTACCAGGACAGGCCAACAGCTGGAAAAGTAAAGAAATTAATTAAAAAAAAAAAAAATATATATATATATATCACAGGAACATAAGTTCTCTAAGTTCAAGGAAGAAGAAGAGAAATCACAATGAAAAAGATGTCTGCAAGTTAACCTTCCAGCAGGGTGCTCAGAGCAGCTATGTGCTTTCTGTCTTAATTTAGTGAAAACAAGGACACTCCAAGCTGGAAACAAAAGCACCACATGGAGAGGGAGTACATAACAGTTAGTCCACCCACAAGCTGTGTGGATGGTTTTCTTGTACAGAGCAGCTTATAAATTACTAATGATCAGGCCAACACTCTCAACCTTCTCCCAAAATAGAACTAATTTCTGAGACCGGTGTTCACCCAGACAATTATTCCAACCTATATAGGTTCATGAATTGCCTCCTCTGTCGTAATAGTTGTGTAGCTCATGGAATACAAAGGCAGCACATCATCCAGCAAACTGGGTACAAATCCCTCATCATATCATGCTGAGTCAAACATGAGTTATAATTCATAGCAAAGACTGCAAATGTGCCTTTCTAACAGAGTGTGAGCAAGCTTTGGTGATTCATCACTGTGATGCAAAGAAACAATTAGCATTGCTTCACATTGGTTCGACAGCTGGTTCTTGGCCAATATTCTATCGCACAGCAGCATTAATTGCCCTGAGCTTAGGGCTTCTCTTCCCATCACTAGGAGCCAAAATAACAACGCCCATCATAATTTATACTTTATGTTATTTTGGCAGCAGTCAGTGCATGAGAAGGAAGGAACATGTTGATCTTTATTCTGCTATTGTTGTTTTTTTGTTTTTTTTTTTTTCCCCACTGCTTATTGAGGAACTGGAGGAGACCTGGCCCTGCTGCTGCCAATGGGAATTTGCTAGTAATCTCACTGAAGCAATCACTTCACAAAGTGTATCTAAACTGGATCCCTGTACAATAAACAGATTCTTACCCCTGCAGAAAAAGTCAGTGAATGAACCCCATAAAGTGTATTTTGTGAATTGGCTATTCCAAAGGCCTACAAGTGAAAGAGGCAAACGTTTTTTTCCTCAGGTAACAGTTAATTACAATGTCAGCTCTGACAGTATAAAAAGCTTGGATTCTAATTTGGCATTAGAATAATGATAATGATTATCCCTATATAATCAGTCAAACTAGTTACCTTCCTGCTTGACCCTTGTTGGCAGTACTTGGTAGCCATATATGTTCTGAGCCAGACATGTAAAATCTGTGTAAAAATCCACTTCTTTGACAGAATCAAAAACCAGTGGAACTTCAATGAAATTTTCACCATTTTCAACAATTTCTCTGTAAAAACAACAAAAAAAAAATGTTAATTCATTTTATAATCTGTCTTTTCTTTATTTGCTGTGTTTAGTCGAACAGTAGCTTGCAAGAAAATGCATTATTTCTGAACCAGCACCTCAGTGTTAGAGGACATCTGCGTCTTCCAACCCAGATGTGCCCACTATTTGACTCTCAGGAGTCAGTACCCTTCCTGCACTTGCTGAATCTTTCAGGAAAAAAAGAAAATTAATTTCTCCCACAAAAATAAAGAATAAGGAAGAAAGGCAAGCAGAATTCTGTATATCTTTGATTTCTGCCCAGCAGTGTGGAAGGACCACCTACTCATTCTCAAGATTCTTACTGTCAGACGAAGGAGTACATATGGAGAACACAACCAAGCAAATGCTCACTCAGCAAACTGAACCACCATTTCTGTCTGTTACACAGCCAAAACCAAGAGCTCAATACAAGAAACAGCCTATGAATTTCCCATCTTCCTTCAACCTGATTTTTTCAACAGTCCAACTATTTAAATGTGGTTTTCTAGATGCAGTCAAACATTCTCTTGAGATTTTTTTAGTCACTGCCGAAGCAGTTGTCCAGCTGCTTTTTAACAATCCGATCGCGAGCCTGCAATGCGCTGCAGCCATGGAGCAACCTGTGCACAACTCCTAGGATCATACCACGGGAAGGCAATGACATAGTGGTGGCTGCTTTGTCAGAGATTTGTGTGGTGGCGAGCTGGTATGGCTTGCTACCATTCAGAGAGCTTCCAGCAGAACAGGAAGGTTGCACACACAATGAACTCTGCATAAGCCCTAGCCAGCATGGTCCCTCTCCTTGTGCAACTCTATGATATATAAGAGTAATAATTATGGTGATAGTAAGAATAATTGTACTGCTTTATTCTACAACCTGCAGAGACTAGAGTCACGGTACATTTTATGGCTCCTGAGCACATTTAACACACTGACAGCTATCCATATGAACAACATCGTAAATATATGGCATCAATCAAGCTGTGAATATACCTGCAAACCCGTAAGAACTTGGTCATAGAGTTACCATGTACAACAACTCATAGAGCTGCAACTCTGCAGTAAGCTAGACATAGCCAGGTTGTTATATGGCACTGATGGCCACACATGCCCAAGACATCTTTAGCTGTTAAACACTCTTGTCCCACAAAACAAAAATTCCACATCCACAAACTTGGTTGGGAATGGTCCCTACCCCAAGCTAAATCATACTAGATAGACAGGAGCTCTTCGTGAGGGTGCTAGCCGATAAGTGGCCAGCTTAACCATTACATTGAAGAGGCAAAGGTATCCCAGAGCCCAAGAACCTTCCCAGCTGTCCACCAGCACAGACAGAGCCACCATGACCAGGTGAGGTTTATGATCTTTGTGAACACTCTTAGCTTCATCAAAAGAGAGGAAGAACACATCAGTTTGGACCTCAAGTGAAGAGATTTCAGCTGTCAGGTTTATCTCACATTTGCAAAGCGCTAGAAACAAGCCTGAACATAGTGAGTTGGCACCAGTCAAGTTACATGTCACAGGTACAGAGAACAGATCTTTTTGCTCCTTTCCTAGCAGAAAAAGCCTTGAGGCATGTAGTTAGAGGCAGCTGGAAAAGTGAGGCATATACAGCTGTGAGGCAGCCAAAAGTAGGCTCTGCAAGACTGGGAGAGGCAGTGGATCAGGAGAGTAAGAGGATATAGGACATCCTGCCTTTCCCTCCCACTAGCATCCTCCTCATTGTTTCCCTGGCACCAGCTCTAGCACTCATTAGGTGTTTCTGTGAGTCAGTTTAACTCACTAGTGTGGAAAAAAAACAAGCCTAAGGGGCAAAATAGTTATAATTTTTAAAAACCACCAGCNACCACAACAGAAAATAAACCACTGAATAGTTTTCTGTTGTCTTAGAGTGGTCAGGGAATCTCATGAATATCAGGGAGAGGATGTTGCCATTTTGCTGGGACAGGGCAAGGACAGAGATAAGAGAAGCACTGGGAAGGATCAAGTCCTGTTGCTTTCCCCTGAAGTCAGCTCTTACATCAGCTCAGCAGCCTATGAAAATAGTCTCACATTTAAGCCTCAAAGTTGGCTTATTTGCAGTGTAACATAATAAAAAACAGAGATAAAGAACTGGTGTCACTCTGGATGGTTGGGTCTGGAATTTTTTTTGCTTGCTTGACTGTTTTTTCACATCTCTTACCTTCAGTTCAGATCAGTCCATAACATTTTTCACTACCTGGCATTCAGCTGCACTGAGACCTCCTGTAACACTGCAGGCTAAAAGAAGTGCAAGGAAAGACTTTCAGACACACTTACTGTCTTTCTCCCTCTCTAACTCTGCTTTGCTTGTAAAGCCTGTCAATGGCCGTGTCGTTTGCTAGCCATTCCACATCAGTGTGGGCATGGCTGCTCAGTCCAACAAACACTTTGCATGGAAGAGTCATCTTGGAGCCTGTCGGTAAAACAAAGATTTTTTAAATTTCATTTGGATGCATACAAATATAGCTTCATCAAAAGAGATATAGAACACACCAGTTTGGACCTCAAGTGAAGAGTTTTCAACTGTCAGGATTATCTCATATTTGCAAAGCACTTTCACTTGATAAAAACCAACATCTCCAGTGGGAGATCAAGTTCCTACAGATGTCAAACACCACTACATTCAAAACTGAAGTTAATCTCCAGATTGCATTTCATCCCCTGCTCCTTGGCAGCAAGACCCTTCAGTTTGGCATTCCTTCTGACTACTAACCAATTACTTCCCATTGCAACAGTTAGCAACTCTTGCACTAGACACATTCCTCAGGAGTCAAACTGTGTTCCTGTGACCTTGCTCCTGCAATCCAAATGGCACAGTGTGTTTGGAGCAGCTGATTTAACTAGCACTGTAACTTAACTCAGAGATGCAGTGGGCAAAGGCGTTCACCTTAAGGTAGGACCTCCAGAGCTAAAGTGATAATGCAAAAATTCAGAAATTTGACTATAGTTATTGTAACTCAGAGCTAATGATAAAAAAGCTCTGATCTTCAGACTGGTGCATATCTATACTATATGCAAACCACAGGGCTCAATACTGCATACATTTTTATTATCATAACTATGCAAGTAGTGATAAAAGGGAAATAAATCACTCCATGGAGCTAGATAGGCAAAAATAATTACTTGGGTAGTCCTACACTGATGGAAAGAAAAGTGGCACGGAAAACTAAGTCATCATAGGACACAACTGTGTGTATAGTACCCAAATTAAGAAAACTCAGTCTAAAATACATCTGGCATTTTCTGAGAAGAGGAAGTGCAAAAGAAATTTGTTGTCGTAGTATCATCTTCAGATAGAAATTATGATCCTATCAAGGTAATTTCTAACTAGCAACAACAGATACTTCAAAGAGTAAAAAGCAATGATAAAATGCCTCTTCCCAAAAGAGCTAAGTTGCTAATTCACAGCCACCAAATAACCTAGACAAATCTGAGGGAATTTTGAAAAATCAATAGTTCCTAGAGAAGGGGGACTCTGAGCAGCTGCTGTGAGGATGCAAACACATTTTTTCTTGCTTTCTTTGTAGCTAAAATTTTTAGTATTTCTACAGATTCTCATACATAGGAGACAGCATCTAGTTATGGACAACAAGATGCAAAAACTACTGCAGCACAGACTCAGTAAATATAACCACGATCAAAAGAACTATCAGAATTTGTGCCAGCAAATTACACCATAAGAGGAACTGCTTTAATGTTTGCTTGATTAGATATTTCCAGTAAAAATGTTGGACCTTACCAAGGGCAGCTGATGTTGTCTTCTGCGTTGGATATACAATTATTGGGGTAATTCTCTTTTCTTGTTCTGGAGGGAGAAAGAGAACAGAGAGTGCTAGCACCACATAAAATGTCATCATTGCCAAAGAGCTACAGATAGAAGTGTGCCACTTTTTCATAACAACTTTCACTCTTAGGAAAGTACTTGCTTACTGAACCCATTGGCAAAGGGAGATGGTCCAGTTTCAAGTCCAGAGATCTGTGTCTGTGGGGATTGACAGGATCAAGCTTACACCTTGATCCTGAAAGTTGTACTGTGAGGAATTTACAGCAGATGGGTGTCTTTTGGAAGCAACAGCACAATTTGGTACTAAGCATCATCCTTTAGCTGAGTGGCGAGTGCTAAGTTCTTTGCACACTCAAAAGTAGAAAAGCCACTGGTGTCAGCAGAGCACAAATGTGTGCATGGCCGAAAACTGACACCTTCAGCACCTCCACGGCTTCAAGGCGTTTGTAGAATCATAGAATAGCAGGGGTTGGAAAGGACCTTCAGATGGATCAGCGAGTTCAATCACTCACTGCCAAAGAAGGATCACTTGGGGTAGATCACACAGGAATGCATTCAGATGAGTCTTGAAAGGCGCTAGAGAAGGAGACTCCACAAGCTCTCTGGGCAGCCCCTGCCAGTGCTCCATCTCACTTACAGTTTCTGTTCACGTTGCAAGTTCTCATCAGTTTGTATCCATTGTGCCTCATCCTATCACAGGACACCACTGAAAAATGGCCAGTACCTACTTCTTGACAGCCACCCTTCAGATACGTGTAAACATGAATAAGGTCCTGTCTCAGTCTTCGCTTTTCGAGACTAAACAGCCCCAAGTCTCTAAGCATCTTCTCGTAAGACAGATGTTCCAGTCCCTTAATCACCCTCTGTTGGATTTTCTGTCCCTGTTGAGCTGGGGAACCCAGAGCTGGACACCATCCTCCAGATATGGATTCACCAGGCCAAAGTAGATAAGGAGGAGAACCT
The DNA here is from genome assembly GCA_013396835.1 of Psilopogon haemacephalus. NCBI lineage: Eukaryota > Metazoa > Chordata > Aves > Piciformes > Megalaimidae > Psilopogon > Psilopogon haemacephalus. The sequence continues at coordinate 41,625 of VWZI01022955.1, forward strand.
CCCTTGACTATTCTTAATGCACCCCGGGATACCATTTGCTTTCTTGGCCACAAGGGCACAGTCCTGCCCCATGGATAACTTATTGTCCATCAGGACTCCAAGGTCCTTCTCCACGGAGCTGCTTTCCAGCAGGTCAACCCCCTCGTCTGTACCGGTGCGTGGAGCCGTTCCTCCCTAGGTGCAGGACTGTGCACTTATCCTTGTTGAACCTCATTAGGTTCTGCTTTTCCCAGCTCTCCAGTCTACGCGGGTCTTGCTGAATGGGCGCACAGCCTTCCGCTGTATCAGCCAGTTTGCGTTGCAAAAGCTGCTCCCAGAATCTGGCAACACCGTCGGACAGCGGCGCCCAGAGGGCCGGCGGGGGCTGGCCCGGGCGAGCAGCGGCTCCCAAACCGCGGGCAAAGCGAGGTGAGAAGTGAAGCGCCTGGTCAAGCCCGCCCCCTGCTGGCCACTTGGCGCACCGCATCCCGCCCCTCCAGATGCCTTTCGCCGTGCCGGCGGGGCGGGGCGGGGCGGTTTCAGGCGTTTGCGAAATAGCGGCTTTCCCCCATCCTGACCGAGTGTGAAGTGGTTTGTTTCCTAACTCCTCTGAAGTCATCTGCAGTGCCCACACATAAATCGTTCGGTTCAACGCCCACAGACGCCTTGCAAAGTCGAGATCTGTCTTCTGAAAATCTGCTCTAAGTCAAGCGAAGGGATGGCCCCATCCCTGAGATGGGCTCTGGAAAACTACCAGTGCCCACACCAGGCATCCACGGCGTCCCACCATCTTTGGCAGGACTGAGAGGCCAAGGATAGAGTCATACAGCCGTTCTGGTTGGAAAAAAACCTTTAAGATCATCAAGTCCAACTGCTAACCCAGGACTGCCAAGTCCACTGCTAAACCATGTTCCTGAGCACCACATCTTTTAAATACCTCTAGCGATACTGACTAAACCACTTTCATGGGCAGCTTGTTCAAGTGCTTGACAACCCTTGCAGTGAATAACTTTTTCCTAATATCCAATCTATGATATCAAGAAAGATGTCATGGCACCATCCGAGGCCATTTCTTGTGCTATCATATGTTACTTGGAAGAAGTGCTACTTTCAGGTAGGTACAGAGAGCAGTAAGATCTCTCTTGAGCTGTCTTTTCTCCAGACTAAATGACTCCATTTTCTTCAGCCACTCCTCATACTTGTTCTTTGAAGCTTTCACCAACTTCATTACCCTTCTTTGGACATGCTCCAACACTTTAATATTCTTCTTGTAGTAAGTGGCCCAAATGGAACACAATATCTGAGGTGCAGCCTCACCAGTGCTGTGCACGGGAAACAATCACTTCCCTGAACCTGCTCACCACACTATATCTGATACAAGCAAGGATACTATTGGACTTCTCAGCCGTTGGGGCACAGGAGTTCCTCTACCAAGTTTCATTAACAAGAGATTTTCCAGTGCTGCGATGTTTTAAGCATTTGATATTTACCAACAGTCTCCAGGTGAATTGTTCTGGTGATTTCATATGTTACACCTTCAAATGGAAAAGACATCTTGCAGGTGTAGTAGCCAGCATCTGTTGGTAGCACAGGAGTCATGATCAGAGAAGTCGAGCCTTTCAGAACTATGAATTTTTCATTGTCGTCTTCCACAGGCACAGCATCCTGAAGAAAGGACAGCAAATGGTGTTACAGCTCCTACAGATGTGGTTACATCCCATATAAACTCCAGACAAAATTACTTATCCATGTCTCTCTGTTATTAAAAGTTCTCTTAACACTGGGAAATCTGAGCAGTTCCACTTTCTCCCCAAAGGGAAAGGTCTTCAAATGTGTATCTGTCTCTAAAATGTTCTGAGGCTCTACATAAAGTGTGAAGGATCACTATTTTAATTTATCTGTGATATAGTAATAAAGTGCATGTTAGGAAGCAAAGGATATAATAGGGTCTTTAATGAGCCTATTCCTTATGAATATCTTAGACGTTCTTCTAAGACAAAACCATTTTAGTAGCCATGAATGTTTCACAATACTATTATTTTACATGCACATCATCGTGAGAGCATTCTTTGAAGGGAGGTACTAGCAATCATGCAAGTTATCACAAAACAGTTGCTTAACCTACATGATTTCATAAACTGTGATAAATTGCTGCTCTTTCACATAAAGATTCAGTTCACACAAAGGCTAGTCTTTCTCAGAGCAGTGATGTTGCTTCTCCATGAAAGCTAGATAGACTTTTCTGACAGTTGTAGAAAGAGTGAAGCCAGCCTAGGTATTTCATCATGATCTGGCAAGTTAGGCCAAAGACAACTATAAGCTTTGTGTGATGGATTTAGTACCTCCAAATGCCATATTCCAACTGATTGATGAAAGCTACCGCATCTGAAGAGCTCACACAGAAGAAGCTTCACTGGGAGGTCCTACTTTATGGATTTCATTAGAGGGACCATAAAAAGAAGTATAGCACAAAATAGAAGGGCCTAAGCTAAAGTAGCAAACCATGGAGTCAGGGTAGGCAGTCTGGCCTCAGCAGTTACACTGCCCATGAGAGCAAATAACGTGTGAAGCATTTCACCCTGTATTGGGTCCACCTCACAGAATCTTTCTTAAACCATATGCATCTGCCTCAAATTTCCCAGTATATTGCGATGTGCTCATGACTTCGACAACAAAATGTTCAAGAGAAACAGAGTGGAGGTGTATGTGCCTTTACAAACAGGATTAGGCTTTGGTCAAAGAGGAAGGTGAAAGCTCTACCTTGTACCACTTGAGCTCCAGGCTTGTCCTATTTGGTGTAAAATCCCATAAGTCAGGGCAAACAATCTTCCCAGAGGTGAAAGTGAAGAGGACCTGGAGATAGGCAATCTCCTGAGCAGATGTTTTCTCCACAACAGTGAGGTGGATGGAGACCTCCGCACAGTAGGTGGAGTTCCTGTAGACAAATCCAGGGAAGGTGAGCACTCAACAGTGACGAAAGAAACCAAAGGGGCACCCTTAGTTTCCTCTTGCTTCCATTTCCTTCCTTAGAAGTTTCTAAGAGAACAAGACTGAGATCATACCAGGAGGGATGTTGGAAAATCACCAATACTTGGGGTTTTTTTTGTCAAAATATAAGCATGTTGCTGGCCCTTCTGCCTCAGAGTCCGAGCATTTTCTTTTTTCTACACCAAGTTTGCCATGCATCCTTAGGCTACAGAACAATTTTAGTTTTGCACAGAAGGGAAATGTTCACCTGAACAGTAGCAGGTGTGTCATAAACCTTCCATCTTGAAAGAGGTCTTGACTGTGAAAGCCCTTATGATTGCAACCTAAGTATGAAATTAAAAGCTTAAATCGTGCATTGAAATACATCTGCAGGTACTATTGCAGACTGAGTAGACATTGCATAGAAAAGAGGCATTCCTGCTTTGAAAATGTTGTGGTATTTAACATTTCTTTCCGGTCTCAAGTGACAATTGCTTCAGTTCCAAGGAAAACCAAACTACAGGAAATACGTGCTTAAACTATATCTGACCCCCTGTGGTCGCCAGCAAAACCAGGAAGTCTAGGCTACAACCTCCTGGAGAGCAGCTGGGAGCTGCAAGGAGATGGACTTACACTAATTCTAGGGTACTGCGACCAGCTGTCACGTATAGGTCAGACACCTAAATTCAAAATACTTTCTCAGCAGAGGCAGAGATCTATGATAATTTGCTTCTACCTTCATTTTACAAAATGTTGAAACATATCTTTACTGAAGGATGATTTGCAAAAGCAATAAAATTTGCTTGTGCTTTATTGATCTTATAGAGTCATAGAATGGTTTGGGTTGGGAAGGACCTTTAAGATCATTTAGTTCCAACCCCCTACCATAAACAAGGACACCTTCCACTAGACCAGACTGCTCTAAGCCCTATCCAACAGGGCTTTGAACATTTGTAGGAATAGGGCATCCCCAGCCTCTTTGGGCAACCTACTCCAGTGTCTTACCACGTTCACATAAAGAACTTCCTAATACCTAATCTGAATTGACATTTTTTTAGTTTAAAGCCATCACCCCTTGTCCTGTCAGTATCAATCATGCAATCCCCTCGCATTAACAACGAAACTCTGTACTCAGCTCTTCTGTACCTTTTTTAAAACAGATTTCACAGTATTTTATTATAGCTGTCAATAACACTGTCATAGTGTTACAGGTTGAAGAACTGAGGCAGAATAGTCCAGGAAGGAGATTAAGAAATACCCCTCAAGGTCTCAGGAAACTACACTGTGCTTTAGGATAATATTTGCAATCCTCTTTTTTGTTCTGGCCTCGCTATCCAAGTCTTGTCTTCTGCCCCACCACTGCTTAGCCACGTGGAAAGGCCATCATTTATTAACATGAATTCTGCCTGTCCATCTTTTCTACTGCTTACACATGTCACTTATAAGGTGTTCCTTGTCATCAAGGAAACAATGCTCTACACAGGTAGCTCCAGAAATTATAGATATGTTTTCCACTACAGAGCAAGGTGCCAAATGGCAGCAGTGTACTGGGAGGCTGGCTGGCTGGCTGGAGAGCTGGTAGGAGACGAGGACCTAGGACACTTTCTGGAGTTCAGGTTCTAATGATGACAGGAGTTTTTTTTCATTCCTCAATCCCCCACAATTCCAGACCCTGGTACCCCTTTTGAATCTATAGGAAGGGCTGTCAAATAAACAGAAAAAGATGACCAAGCCTCAACCCACTGCAGCCTTACAAGTCTGGTCCCAGCCTAGTCAATACACAACAGGTCTCATGACAGATATTCCAGCAAAATCAAGGCAATCAAAGTCTGGTTTAAAATATTAAGCAGAACAAAAGAAAATAAAAGACCAGGCATAGGGAAAGAATGAAGTCACTCCAGAGCCTTGGTATATACTTTATAAGGCAATCTGAAGTGCATACAAGGCTCAATCTCTGGAACTCTAACAGAAGGGTTGTGTTCTACAGAATCCTCTGCTTGCAGCATGTTCCTGCTTGTTCCAGACCTGACTGGCTTATAAATAAATAAAACTCTCATGTACACAATATTCTCATGAGATAATAAGCAGAGTAGCAATACTGTGTCAAAATATACCCAGATTTCAGTATGTATAGGAGACACACATTTAAAATTCTGACCTTCCCTCTGACACACTCTGAAGACAGATGGAATTTAGAATTAAACATGCTTCAGACATAGGCATTTTGTTAACACACTGGATTTTCTTTCAAATACCCACCTTCTAGTGCAGACATATACTCCTGAGTCTTCTAGCATCGCTGGTAAGAACCAGAGTGCATCTCCTTTTGTCCAGATTCTTGAATTTTCATTTCTTCCTGATATCATGGTTTTTGAGTCATTTTTATACCATGTGATATTAGGGGTCAAGGCAGAAAAGTCCAAATGTTTGTATCTGGGTGAAGGGCATTTTAGAACCACAGGTTCTCCATGCAGTTCATAGTAGTGTTTGAAAAACACTGTGTGATCTGAGCAATTTTCTACATAAATCAAAGATGTTTCTGTATTACTATCAGCCAGGCACATTAAAAAGAAGGGAGAGGGAGACAAAAGAAATTTTAAAAGTATGCCCTTACCTGTGCTTTTGACTTGCTGGAGTCTGAAAGCAGAAGCGCACATCATGCATGTCATCAAGAAAAAGAAGAGCCCACACATTTTTCCCAGTGGTAATTGGAAGGAGAAGATTGTAGGAAACTGTCTTGAATTATACAGGGAAGTTTAATACAAGATTAACAATACAATGAAAATATTCAATGTTGACTTAAGAGTTAACTGCTCTTTTCCTCACCCTGGCCCTTAGTGACCAGAAAAGCTTCTTCTTCCATCGTTTATGGGGGCTGAGTTATGGAACAAGAGCATCTGGTTTGGCACAAACAGACCACTTCTTTTCCTTTCACTCCAGGGATGTAAACAATATACCACAAGATGCTGCTGTCCCCACAGCTTTTCAACTATGAATAAAATAAACTAGCTCCACTTATTTTTCAGTAAGATGTGACTGAGGCACAGGTCAGACACTTCAGGTTAACTGTAGTGTAGTAGCTTGGGTGAACACAGGAGCAAAGATGCAGCAGAACAGACTAGCTGTCTTAAACAGCCACATCAGTTGTCTCTCAAGGTTATATCTTTGAATCTTTGAAAGGAATCTTTAAGGGTCATCTACTTGAAACACCTATCCCACCTCCCCTGCAATAAGCAGGGACATATTCCTTATACAATCATAAAATTGCCTGGTTGTAAAAGACCTTAAGATCATTGAGTCCAGCTATAACCTAATATCTCCCTATATACATATGGACTTATTAAATCCTGTGTCTCTTTATTTTCCCCACTGTGGATAGTGGGGAAAACAAAGCAAGTCAGCTAACGTAGATCAGACTACAGGCAACCTTCCTGCTACAACTAGAGATAAGCTTCCAAAATCTCTCACAAATGTTTCTCAGGACAAAATCTTTGGTTCTCATCGCACACACACTCATCTTGCTGGTGGTGCACAAGTCTTCAACACACACCCTATGTCTATATATGCTAAAAATCATGAGGAACACAATTAATAACTTGTCCTGAAAAATCAGATACAGTGACCCTAAGGGAAAACAAAATTATCTGCTGTCAGTCATTCATTAATTGTCATCCATACTGGCTTAGTATGGCCACGGTAACTTCTGCATATATCCTCTGAATGTCTTCTGGTCTGTTACAAGGTTTCAGGTTCTGCTACTCAGTTGATTGACTACATGTTTTCTCAGCATACTGTAGGCAAAAATACATAAAACATGCTACATACAAGTTTATGTTGTATGTAGAACCCATATGCACATGATACATACAATTTCTGTTTTATATACAGAAATGTAAACTGTGTGCATTTAACTTCAGCCTAACACTGTTATCATCCCATAGGATGAGTATTAAATGACTAGACAACTAATTAAATTTGCATCCAAAAGTAAAAATTCTATTTCTACCAGTTTAACATGGTCACATTCATAGGTACTCAAGCACCTTTTGTGTACCCCATCGTGCTGATATTTATAGTGCAGTTTTAATCCAAATTTCCTCCTGTTGTAGTAGCTGAATTTTCCTGACAACTGATAGCATGACTGTAATAAACTATTTCCAGCTTATTGTCATCTCTGCAACAGCACAAAGCCAACCTCTTACTCAATAATATTGTTTCATAACCATGGCTCCTCTCTCCTACTTCTAGATCTTGCAAGGGTTTCCAGGTCATTGGCATGGAGCTGTAGCCCCTCTTGACTACACCTGGACAAGGTGCTGGTGGCTTTACTGCAACATTAACAAGTTCCATGCTTCACACATACTACCTTCTAATGAGAGTTTCTCTCTCATTAAATCATTTGTCTGATGCAAATACCTGGTTGCCTCGTTCAGAACTTTCTTGTTCCTTTTGTTTAGTATCTAGTAACTTCCATACATCCTACTCAGTCTGGGGATTTAGGGGAGGTTTTCCTTCCCGGTTTTTCATCACATTCTCTTACCTGTACTTCTGCAGTTTCAGTCTTCCAGCCTTTAGCTTCTCATGAAAAGGTATGACTGAAAGTTGTTAGTGAGGATCTTATATAGGATTTAGCTCAACACACAGAGGAAATTCATCTCTCATTGCCCAATCAGGTTTGTGTCAGAACCAAACGACATTTTAGACCCACCTTTCTTTCCTTCCGTAGAGTGAAGATGAGAGAAGCCGAGACACAGAGAGGGAGAAGATATGTATGTGGATTCCCAAAAAAGGGGAAATGACTGCTAAATATATGACTAAATTTCCCTCTTTCTGACGAATGGTAGTTTACATGCACTCGTGTTTTCACATGACTGGTTCAGACTCTACCCCAAATAAAAAATTCTTATGGGTATCAAAAAGTGTCCTGCAGCATAGTCAGCAGCTAAATTAGTTGCAGTCTTCACAATCTATGGTTTAGCAAGCTCTTCATGGACAACATAGGTCTTCTGTACTTTCCCAGATTTCCTGTGAGTCACAAATGCATTGATTCCACTTCCCTTCCATAGCATCTATCTCAGTGTCACAGCTTACACTAAGGCCCTCTTTGCAACATAGTGAAGCATAAATAATTACCAAATATAACCAGATTATGGCATCCAGGCCCATAAGCAGAATGGGTAAGAAACAGGTTATGAATTGTGGCAATGTTGCCTTCCATCTGTTTAAAGGAGGGCAATCTCACAGAGGACCTCAGTCTAATCTGGACCACAAGCCGCTTTTCCTATGCATTGCCCTAACATATCATGCATCCTGCAGGCAACCCTGTGTTTCTTACAGCCGGTTCTTGATACCTTAGGGAGCAGCTGTAATGCACTGCCTCATTGCTAGCCCAGGAAGCTCTGGGGTCCTGCTGACATACTGGATCTGGAGTCAGCACACATTTCCTATTACCAAACCTCAGTGAAATACCCTCCACCCCCCCTCTTGGACTTTGTATACCTCATCTGAGCAGCTCTGACCTGGAGTACTGGGGTTGTAGCCTAAGGCTCAAGCTTTGTGGTGCTCTCACTAACTAAACCATGACTAATAAAAACAACATAACTGTTTATCACAGCAAACTTGTAAGAACCATTTTCTGTACATAGCTCATGAACTCTTTAAGTAGTGTCAGCCTCAATTATACTGGCAACTTCAGAAAGTTTTTAAAGTGATGAAAAATCAACAGGTTTTGAGATCATGCTGCCATCTACTATGGAGAAATATACAGATGATGACATCTGTTAACTATGCTGCAATAGAAGAGAAAGTGTCATAAGGTTGGGCTGCAAATATTCATTTGTGCAGGCAGTATCTACCATATTACCATATTACAGCAGATTTAGTAAATAGATATAAATGGGGGGAAAATCAGGAAGTCTTACATTTCCATCTGTAATGGTCTTTACAATTTCTGCGTCCTGATCAACGCAGTCATTGCAAGCTTTTCTATATCTACCAACCCCGTACATGACCAGCTGGTTTCTCTGAAGTAGTCCATGAACGTGAAAGGATGATAATGCAACTAAAATTAGCTGCTACCCTGTGGTGCTCCACTTTTTCAGTAAAAAGAAAGAACTCATTTCTATTGATGCTGAACTCCTACATCTAGGCTACAAAACCACTGGTCTTGCTTTCTGGAGCTCCTACACTTAATTCTGAGAATCTGACCTTCAAATTATAAACCTATTTCAGTCCTTCCTTTTCCAGTTCACTGTATGTCAACCAGACTGAAGGGCTTCCAGATCAGGGAACATGTTCTACTAAGTCTAAGGTCAGGCTGTTACTATAGGAATGACTTATGCAATAGAAGTGGGAGTCTCTAATGGTAACCCTGGTCACAACAGCCAGGCAAGTTCCCAGCAAATAACCCCGAGGTTTTTCAGCTTCAAAAAAAGTAAAACTGTAGGAAACGAGGCGAGATGTCTTTGGAAATATTTTACCTACAGACTGCTTCAAGCTCATTCGTTGCATTCTCTGAGCAAAACCATCCATGGCAACCTGTGCAGTATGCAGCAGAACTATCATCACTTGCTTTTCTGAGGGTTTGTTCCCCATGCCTTTAACATACACAAACCTGCTTTCACTGCAGGCAGTTCAGGGCCTTTTCCCACCACACTCCAGCCCTTTCCTTCACCCTACTTCATGGTCTCTTCTCCCACATTATCCATGGCTTATTTGTCTAGGTCATGTGCAGCACGTCCTTAGGCTCACTTGCAACTGTATCAGTGGTAACTGCTCAACTTACCATTGCCCATCAATGCCTGTAAAGACTCTCCTGCCTAACTCACCCTCCGTGAGACAATGCTTTGGGTTTCCCACCTGCACACACCAGCAGCCCCTGATTTTCCTCCTGCTGCTACAACTCTAGACTCTTGGAAAATACAGCTGGGGCAGGCTAAAGGGTTGAAAGTGAGTTTATAATGCAATAATATATGCTCAACTGCCTTAGAAAGCTGAACTAAACCCAAGCTACGGAACAACAGTCATAATGTTCTCAGATGCCTAACAAGGACCACCACTTTGAAACAACTTTCTTCAAAAGAGCTCTGTGGTGGCTGCCTTTTTACCCAGAAAATGTTTTGATCACATGCCCCAGCACCAGGACTTTCAGTTAAAATATTATATCTGGAAGTGCACAAGTCTGGTTTAAAATAACTCTGGAAGCAACAAAAGATACTGCATTTATTTTTTCAGGAGCTGTCTGCTGAGAAGGCCATGTCACTTTGTGGTCAGTTATTACTGAGTATTTATAAACAGAAATATGCAAGTCTAGCAGCTATATATATAGAGACTCTTTTAAGGAAGCTGGTGCCATTCTGTGGTTTCGTTATGCTGGTGATTCATCTCTACAGCTCAAGATGCTGGAGCTTAGCCGTGAAATTCCTGACTTGAAGACCAGGCTATTCCTCATGTGTCTCAGCCATTGCTCATCTCACTAGATCACTGCTTGCCACACCAGGCCTACATGCAGCTTCCTTGCCACATTTGCATGGATTTTGCTCTTCTAGGACATCCCAATAAAATAACTAAAATCACAGAATCTTAGACATTGGAAGGGACCTCCAGACATCATCAAGTCCAACTGCCTTGCCAAAGCAGAATCCCCTAGAGTATTTTGCACAAGAATGCATCCAGGTGAGTTTTTAATTTCTCCAGAGAAGGAGACTTCACAACCTTTTTGGGAAGCCTGTTCCATTGCTCTGTCACCCTTACTGTAAAGAAGTTTCTCCTCATGGTGAGGTGAAACCTTCTATCTTGTAATTTGTAGCCATTGCTCCTTGTCTTATTGCTGCTGAGCATTGAATGGAGATTGGCCCCATCCACTTGACGCACACTCATCAGATATTTGTATACATTGATCAGATCTCCTCTCAGTCTTCTCTTCTCCAGGCTAAACAGCCCCATGTTTCTCAGTCTCTTTGTAGCTGAGATGTTAAAGTCCCCCAGTCATCCTCATGGCTCTATCTCAAGTAATCTCAAAAACCTCAAGTAATATTTATCGTTCTGGCAGTTCCTTGTAACAGGGGTTTTGAAAAGGTCTCCACAAGCTGTGTCTGTTCCTCTGGTCCATGGAGGGGGGAATGGAATTTCAGGTATCATGGAGTAGGGATAAGACCATTTCTATAAGGTGCCAGCTTTTTCTAGTGACTCTTAGGTTCTGTTGTTTGTGCTGAAGAAACTTATCCATGTGACTCTGTGGCTGATGATGTTTAGCACCTGGGAGCTGTACTCATATGGACTTTGCTGTTTATTCTGTTATTTGGTTTAGCTGAGCCAACTTCACACAACTAAATATTGGAGAAATGTTCTCTGGTTCACATAAGAAATAAGATGACGAGGCATTAAGAAATATTGAATGTTGAAAGCTGACTGGCAAGCAGATGCAAAGCAAACCACAACTATTGCACCAGCATGTTCTTGGGCTTATTGATTTGGAAAAACCTGGGTTTAATAATTTATAATGTCCTTGTGAGCAATTCCTAGATGAGCTCTTGGGGAGCCCAGAAATTGAGAGGGAAGAAAAGAAGCTGTCCCACTCTGAGAATTACCAATTAGATGGGATACAAAGAAAAAGCCTAAACAGAGGAATTAAGCCAATGCAGAACAGATGTCAATAACACAGGAATCTGCATGCTTCTCCAGAGAAAAAAGTGCAGTCATACACCAGTTCTGTGTGACCGACTGGGAGAAACAGGAGGAGGTGGGCCCAGAGACATACAATTTGCCATTGGGGAGCACCCATTTGACCAGGGCAGCAACAGATTAGTTACAGAGTGCTGCTCTGCTATGAGCTTCTGTGATTTTCACAGATCCTTTCACTGTAAAAGAAACTAAGCAAGCTCTGGAGTCATATGAGATGACCTAAATTGTCGAAAGCTGGAAGGAGCAGGAAAAAGACCCTCATTGTAGAAGTCAACAAGCTCCAAGGGACAAAATAATTACTAGAAAGCCCCAGAGTTGGCAGCAGCAAATTCAGAAGGACCTCAAGCATCAAAAAGTGCCTAATCTGTCCTCACCACAAATGAAGTGGCCGAGGGAACTTTTCCTGCATCAGCCATCCTCATAATTGTACATATCACACCCCTGTTTGCAATAGCTGCCTGGGACACTGAAGGTCTTAATCTTTCCCATGAGATCTGCTCGCAAACTGTCAGCAGCAGATGAAACTGACACACAGTCATAGACTGATGAAATAAAGAAATAGCTTCTAAAAACCTGGGATTTAAGGGAGGAAGCCATCCTCAGGCACAGTCTACATGACATGATGCAATGTGGACAAGCAGTGAAGGACAATTATTGCAAAGCTGCATTTATTGAAAGTTGTAAAGTGGTATCTCTACCCCTATACACTGAACTGGAGAGGGCAATGCAAATTGGTAAATAGTGACAATATCACCATCACCACATTTGAATGCCTCCCTAAAGTTACAATAAAAATAAAATAAGATCTTTCACTTCCCTTCTTTCTCCCATGGATAAAGCTACATAGTTATGCTGAATGTTGTTCATGGTGCGTCAAACAGTGACTTAACAGGTGCAAAGCCTTGGGTTCTGATAGCTGCATTCTGCAAGTGATGAAATCCATAAAATCACTGCTGAAATGCCAGCACTGTTGTTTTGCAGCTGATGACTGGCAAGGCAGGTGGACCAAAACTTGCAGCTCAGCTTGAAGTCTTCCCCAAGCTACCAGCCATCCCAAGTGCTTGAATGGAGTAAGTCACAGAATCATAGAAACATCCAGATTGGAAAAGCCCCTTGGGATCACCAAGTCCAACCTGTAACCCTACTCTACAAGATTCACCTTAAACCATATCCCCAAGTACCACATCCAAATGACCCTTAAACACATCTAGGGTTGATGACTCCACCACCTCCCTGGGCAGCTCGTTCCAGTGCCTGACCACTCTCTCCATACAAAACTTTTTCCTAATGTCCAATCTCAACTTGAGGCCATTCCCTCTTGTTCTGTCTCAAATTACCTGTGAGAATAGACCAGGAGCCTCCTCTCCACAACATCCCTTCAGGTAGCTGTAGACAGCAATGGGGTCTCCCCTCAGCCTCCTCTTCCTTAAACTAACAATCCCCATCTCCCTCAGTTGCTCCTCATAAGACTTATTCTCTAGGCCTTTCACCAGCTTCATTGCTCTCCTCTGGACCCACTCCAGCACCTCCACATCTCTCTTGTGTCATGGTGCCCAAAACTGAACACTCAAGGTGTGGCCTCACCAAAGCTGAGTACAAGGGGACAATCACCTCCCTACTCCTGCTGGCCACAGCATTTTTAATACAAGCCAGGATGCCATTTGCCTTCTTGGCCACCTGGGCACACTGCTGGCTCATATTCTGCTGCCTGTCTGCTACAACCCCCAGATCCCTTTCTGCCAGGCAGCTCTCCAGCCACACTGCCCCAAGCCTGTAGAGTGTTGTTTGGGGTTGTTGGGATCCAAGAGGCATTTGGCCTTGCTGAAACTCATCCCATTGTTGTTGGCCCATTCCAAGTCCCTCTGAAGAGCCTCTCTAACCCTATTCAAACCAACATTGCCACCTAACATGGTGTCATCTGCAAACTTGCTGATGACACTCTATGCCTGAATCAAGGTCATCAATAAAGATGTTAAACAGAAGTGGCTCCAACACAGATCCCTGAGTAACATCACTAGTGACTGACCACCAACTGGATTCAACTCCATTGGCCACCACTCTCTGGGCCCTTCTGTCCAGCCAGTGCTTTATCCAGGAGACAGTGTGCTGAGCCGAGACATGAGTAGCCAGTTTGTCCACAAGAATTTTGTGTGGAACAGTATCAAAGACTTTTCGAAAGTCTAGAGATACAACATTGACAGCCTTTCCCTCATCCAGTAGACAGGTTATAGGAGATTGGGTTGGTCAGGCAGGACCTGCCCCTCATAAACCTGTGCTGACTTGACCTGATCCCCTGGTTGTTGTCTATATGACGTATGATGTCATGTGAGATGACCTGCTCCATGAGCTTCCCTGGTATTGAGGTCAGACTGACAGATCTATAGTTTCCCGGAGCTTCCTTTCTGTCCTTCTTGTAGGTAGTCTACAGCATACATTATCTGCCACAACTCAGTGCATGGCTTTAGGCAAAACTGCAGCATGTGGTCACTCATGGTGTAAGGACTGACCAGTGGGGTTGACTGGGAACTAACAATGCCAAAGAGAACCACTGTTCTGACATTTCCCACAACTATGGCATATTCTCAGACCACGAACGGTGAGTCAGTAGAGGCACTAGGGACATGCTAGAAAAAAGAAAACCTGAGATTGCTGAGTATGGTGTTTTTTTCCACTCCACTTCTGAAATCACAGAGTTTGCTTGCAAGCATCATCAGTCTTTTTATATGTGAAGCAACATAATGTGCTCCGAAGTATTGTATGTGAAAAGTGTAGATGGATTTAAAAGCACAGCAGTGCTTACACAAAGCCCATGGTAACAGTAGACGGTAGGAACTGTGCCATGCTGGGGAGCATGAAGTCATATAGAGTTACAAAAGCCAGAACAACAGGGACAACATAAGCTTTCTAAATGAGTTACGGTGTTTGGTTTAAGCAGCCAACCCAGGGAACAGGGAATTCCAGAAGAAAAGAGAAAAACAGATGACAAAGATTTTTGCCTATGATTGCCTTTTTGTTAGCTAAACTTAAATTTCACTCGTAAAAAAGTAACTACATAGCTACAAAAAAGTGTGACAAATATATGTCCTATGATAAGGCAAAAACTGAGCTGGTGTGGATCATACATTACTGTAGGTGTAGTGGGAGAGCGATATTAACCATTAATTTTTTTATTATGTCTTCCTCAATGAAGTCTTTGTCTCACCAAGAAGATGAAGTCATTTATTTAATGCAGGCAGTAAATCTCATTTATCTTCGTTTTACTACTCTTCTGACACACAATTACACACACTTATTCTGAGAAGCAGGAGTATGAAGTAACAGTGGATACAGTTACCGAAGGTATTGCTTTCCTGATTCACTGTCTTGATGTGTAATTCATTATCACAATAGCTGGGGGCTGGAGTAGAGGACGCAGTACACAACATATGAACGTGCATATGATATGGAAGTAAAGACACCAAAGTTTCAGTTGTACGTGGTGTTCTTCCTTAGTGCTTGTCCTCTGTTCGGCATCACAATAGTCAGCAGTTCTGACTTGCATGAATAGCTGCTTGAGATAAAATAAGGCAAAGCAGACTTGTCCTGGATCAGTGGTGTAATGGCAGAGGGTGTTACAAATAAATTAATAAGAAATAAATAGATCCCACAGATACTGCATCTCAATCTGGGAAAACCAAAACCAACAAAAGAAAAGCCAAACAAAACCAATCCAACCAAGCAAAGAATATTTGCGTGATGGAAGGTCCAAATTATACCTAAAATACATGTCTCTGCATATCCTACCTGAATATCCACCTTGCCGCCCCTTCACTCCCCACCACCCTCCCCACTCCTGCCAACTTCTCCAGCTTCTTCCCAGGATGGAAGAAGTGGGAAGAGCAGAAAAAAGCCATGGTGCCTCTCTGTCTGCCCCACAGAGACCATATTTGGCCTTGTTTTGCCCCCTGCATTGTTTTGGTAAACACAGGTCACAATGCGATGCTATGCACGTGCTTCTCCCTTTTTCAGTAAAATAATCTAGGATTGGTTCCAGGGGTGTTTTTATCTGTTGCTATTGGTTAAAGACACTCGTCAAAATGCTTAAAACCTAACCAATTTGTTTGTTTGCTGCTGCTGCCTTTGTTTTTACCCGCTACCCATTTGCCTAGTCTGCTTTGCACAGCATGTAGCTGGGGACTCGCATCCCCCATGAACGGCAGACCTGCCCCTACCCATCTTCAGCACTGAGCCAAGGGGCTGAAGCTGCTTGCCCTCCCTGAGCTCAGCCAAGCCCGAGTCTGTTTAACTCTGGCCAGGTCTAGGCAACAACCTAACAATGGCCTAGCAATGAGTTGTAATGGCCTGCGACATCGGGAACTGTCGGTCCGCCGCTCACAGCAGCTGACTCCTTTGCCATGCACCACACCTGATTGGACTGTTCCAGCCCATGAAGGTGGACCCTGCTTCGCCAGGGTGGCTGGCCACTCTTATGACTTCCCGAGAGTCACAGAGGATTTGTCTCAGGTTGGTGGATCTTCTCAGACGACGTGCTCAATCTAAGCTATGCAAGCAGCAAACCCCCGCATCATTGCCACGTGGAAGGCCACCACGTGGCTGGGACTATATTTTTCCTCGTTTATCCCTCTACATATACTTTTGGGATCACAAATACTGACACTCTGACCCGCAAGTAAATTATGTTATAAAGGACAGGTTCAAAACGAATTAATCAAGGATTTTATTTTAGGCAATAAAATGCAAGCAAACAGCGCTGAGTGCGTGGGGAGTCTGCACTCCACCAACACACACAAAGTTAGTTCTCTAGCTTTTTAGTTTATATAAAGCTTTTTCATACATATACATTAACTATTCTAAGAAAAGGCAGTCTTATTCAAATTGCTTCATGGAATAGGTGGGGTCTCGTGGTGCAAGTCTCTTTTTACTCTGAGGGAACCTGTGGTGGTTTAGCAGTTGCCTGCCCCCCCTACACTTGGAAATAACCCAGGCTAGGACTCAGTCAGCTGGAAGTTAAGGAATGAAGCTTTATACTTACAGCAATACACAATATACACGCAGATATTTAGAACGTATAACAGACATTTACAGATATATACAGTGAAAAGGTAATACAGAAACACCACACCCCTGCCAGAGATGAAAATCCCTAAGAGGGTTCTCTAGCCACCCCTACCACCTCCCCCTCCCTTCCCCAATCTTATCTCACCATCTGTCAATGCAGCAGATAGTTGAAGATATATCGACTGGGGAGGTTTAGCAGTGGGAAAAGAAGTTAGTGAAATTATTCAGATTCAGCTATGAGAGGCAGGGAGAAAAGAGCCATGCAAGAGCCACAGCTCAAAGCGGTCTGAAAACCATCTGACCATCTGACTTATCTATATTTGGGTTACAATTCTTAAAACATTTTTGTTTCTTTCTCAGTAGAGCTGTGAGTGAAGTAGCATCATCTGTGCTTTCCTCTCTCTCGGCCTATAGTCTAACTTCTCATTCAAATCCTCTAATTAGTTCAAATCAGCACACCCCCTCTGGTGGTCTTTGAAGATGAAGGCAGTCCTCTTCCTCTCACCCTCCTCTTTTTGGTGACCCCTGTGTTCTTGCTGCATAAGCTGTTCAGTGCGAAGGCCTCACTTACAATGTATCTAAATGTTACCTTGCACATTCTAATTCTAACTTTGACTTGTTACTTTTCTCAGTTTATTTTTATTTCTACTTAGAAGCAGCTGTTCAGGTTTACAAGCAGCTCTTTATTATTTAATCGGGTTATACTTCTTCAGCAAATTCCATCAGTTTCTCACATTGATACGAATCAGCTAGTTCGAGTCTATCACAATCATGGTCTCCTTTCTGAAGTTAGTGGGAGTTCATAGTTAAGTGGCAGTTCATGCTGCAAGTCTCTCTTGCCAGTGGTTTAAGTTTTCTAAAATCTTTCTGGAATTCATTTAAATCAATCTGATTGTATATATACATTCTGCAAAAATTAGTTTAACTAACCACATAAGAGAATCTGTATGTGTGTGTGTTAATTGTAAATAAGTTTGGGGAAATTTTCTTTGCATATATTTAATAAAATATTATTTTTATATCAGTCTCATTACAATTCACTTCTAGCCCAGATTCAAGTTAATCTGTTAATAATTTCAAAACAGCAATCAAGTCAGCTGAGAAGAAAAAGAGTCCATCCCAACATGACCATTGTCTGCCCAATGAAGAAAAACAAGGGGAACCTAAAGATGGGGCGAGCTTAGTTTTTCTATCTTCTATTTAACTGTCCAGTTGATGCACATACGCTGTGAAGAACTGAAGAAGTAAGACTTTGTACTATTCATTTAGGCTATCTTTGTTTTAATAAAAACAGTTGCTATCAGCTGAACTTGGAGGTTTTTTTTATATCTGCAATGGCTGACCATGTAACAGGAGTACAAATACACAGGAGGCTGCAAAACCCATCTTATGACAACTTCTGCCTTCAAAGGCACTGAGTTAAGCCCTTCTCCAGCACATGATGTTCTGTACCAGCTGAAAAAGGAACTCAGCATTTCAGCAACTGGTTGATAAAGACTTTGGGAGGATTTTATACATGACAGGAAGTCAAGAGAATATTTAATGTTATTTGTCTAAACCATTACTATTTCAATTCTATTTTGTAAATAAAAAGAAGGAATTTTAACATCAGTATTGTTTTTCTGTGTATGTTTTCCCTAATCAGAGAGTGGTGAAGCATTTATTCAGACTTAGTTAACTGAAAGTAGAGAGATTCCAATGTAAAGGTTTACCATTTACAGGAAAATTGGGATAAAATAATTGGTGGTGGGTTTTTCCTTCAAAACACCCCCAGCTTCAGAGCTTCCTTTCCAACAAAAGTTATAACCCTGTTGGTCTTTCTGGCTGTAGCTTCTATTATCTCAGGGAAATTTTTTCCACTGTGAACCCAGCAGAGCACAGCACTTACTGTAATGACAACTCATTAAACCTGATCTTCTCATAAATGCCGAGCCATTCCCCTTATTTTCATGGAAAGCTGTAAGATCTCAGGACAGGACCTTCACACATTACTGTTTTGATTAATATATAGGTTCTTGTGAATAGGTTTCCCAAGGAGAGTGCTTTTGGCAGGATGTATGAAGGCTCTCATCTTGACAGCTTAGTTACGGGAACAAAAGGAGGCGAGGATAAAAGGGGACTGAATTTAACCATTTGATACAATAATGATACGGCAGCACTGTTTGGAACTCTTAACTGCCACTGGCTCCACTGAAGTTGCAACTGGCCAGCTGTGCATGGTAAGGACATGGCACTCAGCAACAGTGCGGTTCAGAGCTGCTGCAGGTTTCATGATGCGTTTATGAAACTCACTCAAATTCTCCAATTAGCTCAAACCAACACAAACACCCCATGAAAAAGTTGCAATTACACATGCCATGCATGAACCAAAGCACCTTTTCCTGGATTTTAAAATATTCAAGAGAAATTCTGGAGAGAAGAGTTAAGTAGGAAGGTACATACTCCTTGGTACTTCAGTGGTAATTTTTAGACTCATTAGAAACTCTTCTTTGATTGAAGATCGAGACAAAAAGAAAGAGAAAGTAGTAATTAGAGATACGTACATATCCACACGTGGAGAAATATAGAAGTTGCCACCTGCTGAGAGGAAAGGTTTACATTCCAATTGCAAAAGTTGCCAAAAGAAGAGTGGAAGTGAAAGCCCTACAGGGTTTCTGTTCTTACTCTTCTGTTTTTTCCATTGCCCCATGCGAAGTGGAACAGCTATAGGACACTGGCTATGCTCTCCAGGAGACACCCAAATAATATGGCCAAAACTGCTTTGGTGTAAAACTGGTAAACGGTTACAGAAATTAAGAATGTTTTACAGCAAAACAGCAGCCAAAAAGGTTACTTATTAGTAGCACAGTTAACAGCACTTTATTGACTTTTACATGTACAGTGACAACTAAAGGACTACATTAAAACCATTTGCTTTATATAGTTCTATAACATTAAAAAAATCAGCAGCAGCAGTGCTGTGTCATCTAAGTCAAAATCCTTCCGTGGTTTTGTTAGTAATACTGTGTTTATTAGAGGCTGACATCCTCTTGCAGGGCCCCTGCAGCTAGACATTCACAGAGCCTTCAGACCTTGCATGCTATCCTCCAGAGCTTGCTCTGACCACTTTTCTCTTGTTAAGGTAAATTTACTTCTTCACTTTCCATAATCACTACTATAATAGAAGAGAATGATTTCTCTAGAGTATCCTCAAATCATCAAATTCTTATTTCTGAAGACTTAGTGGAACACAGGAAAGGTTTGAAATTTTCTGATGCTGCAGTCTGCCAAAGGGAGAAGTGCAGCAGTTTTTTTAACAATGTAAGCAACCACTGCTTTTAACACTCTATTTCAATGAGCGTTTCAAAACCTTGTAATGTTGTAAAGAAGAAAAATGCCTGGCAAAACAGTTCCTTGAAGTTGCACTTTCTGAGAAGATGAAGAAAGAGTACCTCGAGGAAAGGATTCTGTTAATGTGCCGACTTTGATGGTTTTGTAAGAGGGGTTTACCTCAGAAGTTAGTGCACAGAAGGAATAATGAACTAAAGAGGCTGTGCTTTCAGCAGGGCTTATACCTGACTTAGGATCTGTCATGGGTAAATCCCAGCTCCACTGAATTCAGCTCCTTCATATTTAACAACAAAATGGAGGGCCTGCAAACTCTGTAGTATTTTATGCACATTACCAACCCCCTTTCAGAAACAGATCTTTCTAGATGGGACAAATTTACCTGCAGCAGAATGGATGCAAATTCATCTGCAGCCTGAGCTAAGCTCTGCCTGTTCTTGTCCATCTCTTAATCTGCTTTCCTCCATAACTCTCACTTCTCTGAAGAACTCTGTCATCCCAACATCCTTATCAGTCATGCCCAGGCTGCTATAACCAGATGACATACTTAGGTGCTTACTACCCTTTTCTATTAAAAGAAGCCCCCTGCTGATACAGTCATGAGCAGAAGGGGCAGAACTCAGAAGATGGATGGTGCACAGAGAGGCACAAATACAGAAGAAGCTCTTGTTATCATAAAGAGTTCAACTAAATTATTCTCCACAACTAGAGCAAGACCTCTCATCCCTGTGTCTTATTCATTCATGATGGCTACCCCCTCCACAGCCAGCAGCTCTCATGATATGAAGATGTTTCTCACCAATTTTCAGCCTTGCTTAAAGACCTTTTTTTTACCATTTTGGTTTGTTTGTTTTTGTTGTTTTTTTTTTTCCCCCTGCAAATATATGCTTCACTGTGTGCATCTGTACAACTATGTACACACTGCAGCTTACTCATAAACAGGTGACTCTTGCTACTAGGAGAATTTGTAAGCCAAGAACAAAATGTGTTCTGGACCTTTAAGACATCCAGAGAAAAAGCAATACATATATGTAAAAGGAAAAGCTTCCTAACAAACAATGTAGTTGAAAACACCTCTAGACCCTCTAAAGACCCTGCGACCCTTCATAGACCATCCAACTCTCAGTGATGAGTGCTTGTGGCATCAAAAGGAATATCCATTACACCCGTGGAATCTGAAACCATGAGAAGTCTGAGCAGTCACGGTAGTCAAACTGAAAGTCCACATAGCCTCAGATCTGCTCTTGATAGTTTAGGAGATGTAAGAATATAAGATGAAGAGTGAATTTCCCCCCTTGTATTTTCTGGCAGACAGCAATTGAGGTTTTTCAGAGCGTCTAGAAATAATTGATCTCAACACTACCTGGCTTCCATGAATCTGGATTACCTCCAGCCATGATCATATCCTCCAGCTGCCAACTCAACTCTGTGCTACCAAGTAGCTTGCTGTGGGGAATACAGCTTTGGGTTCTGTGTCATTCTTCATGCACGTGTGTACATTTTGTAATTTTATACCCTAGCTGCGGTAGGACTACCAGAACCACACATATGCATAAGATGAACTCTAAAACTTATGTAACAACATTTTCTCTTGTGCGCTTTATTCTCTTCTTACCATGCATCCCCACAAGTCCAGCCATGCCTAGTCACAAACAACTTCCTGTTTGTCACTTAGTGCTGGGCAAAGGCACCTTATGGTGGCATTGCACGTTCCCCCATCATGCATCATCGTCTACCAAGTGGTTTAGCAAACAACAGACAGCAAATTTGCAAAGAGCAAAGTCCATATGCAGAAGTTCTGTCCTTGCCAGATTGCTGCAGTAATCCTTTCCCATAGCTAAAGGCAAGTGGCTTTTGATCTAGTAGAGGTCTTTCCCTGCCATCCCATCCCTCTGACCCCCAGCACCTGCTTTTAGTTGACCCCTTTCTAGAGATAGTACTAGTTGAGTGCTTACATCTTTCTCATTACTGTTAGATTCAGCTACTTGCCAGTTTCCTGTTCATATGCCTGCCTGCTAAGAACATTAATGTTTTCTCCATGGAAGGAGGCACAATTATAAAAATGCATCCACTTGCAGAAGTAGCGGAGCTACAGGAATGGCAGCAGTGGGCCGAGCATGTCCTGTTCTTTCTAGGGCACTAAGCAGAATATACACAGGTTTCCTGAAAACATCAGCACTGGAGCAGTGTTTGATGGGACAGTTGACCAGAACAGAGCGCGTTTATGAGAAATCTGTGTTCATGCAGAACACAATGAAATGAAACCTATGGGCACTGATTGCAGAACAGAACGTACTGTACATACACTACTCACGCAATCATATAGAGCTCCAGAACAAATGGGAAGCTGAAAATGTAGATATGCCCTAGAAGGCAACTTTAGACCTGAGAAAAATTCAACCCTTGCATCCATTTCATGTCAAACCTCATGCTTTGCACTCTGGCTCATAAAGTTGCAGATTGCAGGTATTGAGGCAGTGAGTGAGGCAGCCATAAGGTACCCAGAGTTCACTGCACAAAAATCCTATTACTACTCAAGTAATACGAAGACATGCTTGCAAAATATGACCCTGTGACTCTGTTTACTTAAGCAATATCTCCATGCAAATATTCATTGATCTATTGACCCTAGGGGCCATCTCATATTGCACATCTGTTCCGGAAGAATTGCCACACATCAAGAGGCTTCAGCTTTCTTCCTCTTTACAAACTTGGTTTTTATAAGTCTGCTGCTCACTTGACAACAAAAAGCTCAACCTGGCTGAGGTGGTCCAGTTTAAACCGGAGCAAGTCAGCGGGGAACAAGATGAGATGAATGTGAGAACGATTAGAATTTGTTTCTGGAAACATGTCCTGGAAGATACCAAACCAAGCAGCCATTATAACAATTCAAGTCATAAAACCAAAAGCAGCCTATTGATGTTTATTTTCAAATTTGTTGCAGTGCCTAGGATATAGTTGTTTATGAGTCTTGGATCCTAAAATTATGATATCCTGTAGGACATGTATTACAGTTAACACCACCTGCATATTTTTCTCATAAGAAACATGACAAGCAATTTGTTCCATATTGTGGAATATTTCCAAGCTACTTTCCTCCAGTTCTGTTGGATGTAGGAAGTGTTTCCACTTGATAGTTTCAGTCACCATTGCCCTCCACACCCAAGTACTGAAAGCCACCACATGGTATGTAAACACAGGCACATCAATTATTGACCTAAGTATGATCTAATGCTCTTGTAAGCTAGTTGGGGTGGTAGCACGACCTACTCAACCCAGCAAGGTACAAAGCCAGAATGTTGCAGGGTTTTACAAAAATTATATGCCATGTTTCCTATATACCATTTCCTTCCAGCAGCTGGAGCTGAAGGAATGTACTGTTCTGTAATGATTCCTGCTGGTAATGTCATGACTGTTGAATCGGTAGCTACACATTCACCTACATTTCACTGTGTTATGAACACTGGTACAGCAGGGAAGATAGCTGCAGAAGTGGACACACAGTGAAATTTGTCACATCAGTATTTCACTTGCCTTTCAGCATTGCCTCCCCACTCTTCTTCCATTTCTTTGGGTTTGGTTTGGTTTTGTGCTATTTCTTTTTTTTAATGGACTGCTGTCTCCATCTTGTCAAGTTTGAATATGTGATACAAAAATTATGCTTTCTAATGGGTGGTCTTGTACTTTTTTTTTTTNGATTTAATCAACATTTCAACAAAACGAAGCCATGTATCACTTCTCCTGGCTCTGAAAGTAACAGCTCCCTTCCCTGTTGTGTCTATGAAACACAATAAATTTTCACTTTGTCATGTATCCAGAGGTTTTCCAGCAGCGCTAGAGACTGAAATAACTGGAAATATTTTTCTCATTTGAGTATTACAAGAAAACATACAGTTTATACTAAATATGGACCTACTTATTCCAGAAAAAAAAAATAAAATCTAGGTTTCACGGAGATTTTTGCAGATCTTTTTTATTCCACAGGGTCAGCAGTTCCTCAGCTCATGCACTGTATCTTAACATATACCAAAAAGGCAGCTGGTATCCATCTGTCTGCGCAACTTCATTCTGTTTTTAGCTGCTTGTTCCCTCCTCTTCTTTCGCACATCACACACTCTTCACTTCAAGGATTCCATGCTTTCTTTAAATGGCTCAGATATGTCAGTTTTTTAAAATAATTCCCAACAGTGCAGAAATAAACACATTTTAGCCCATCCATTCAAGCTGGTGGTAACAGATTAGCCCAGATGTGAGGGGAGAAAGTAAGTCTGACTGTGTATTCACATACTCCCATCGCCTTAGGCAAAAAGGTTAAATGGAGATGACCCAGACTGAGACATTTAGCCTAAACAAACTCAGACCCATTACAAAATCTGAATCTGACTCTACCTCAGGACTACCTGTCCTAGCACTACACCAGCCAAAGGGAGAAACCTCACTCAACCACAGCCAAACAGCTCTGCTCAAGTCCAGCTCTTGTTGTGCAGCCTGAACAGTTCAGATGCATTCTTTCAATTAGGAATGGTCTAGGTCTATAGTAGCAATATTTTCATTTCCCTGCAATATATTTTAAATTAAACAAGTAATCTTACTATCAGTGTTCTTGTTAAAACAAAACAACCCTAAAAAAAAGCAAGCAATATCAAATGAAAGAAAGTATAAAGTGATACAAAAAGTATGCATGCAAAAAGCTACTGACATTTACATTTTTGCTATATTAGCACGTGAAATTATACACTAATATTTTTACAGTACTTGAGAAACAACAGACATGCTAGTTACTACACATGGAGATCAGAGTCTCCGCAGAGAATAAAATACAAGAGCACTGTGGCTCAAGGGTACCCCTCTTGTAAGTGACAGCAAAATGGACTTCAAACCATCTGTTTCAGATCAGGAAGAAATCCAACTACCAATGCACTCTGCTGGAAACAGAAAGGGTTCACCAGGGTTTAGGTTCCATAGGATGCTGTGAACAGTACATGGAGTCAAGAGCTCACCTGCTCTCCTCAGCAGAATTGGGCACAATGCCATTCCAGACTGAATTGACGTGCCACTCACATCATCCTCAGATGAAGTAAACTGAAGCTTTTAAGTGTAGTGAAGTGATAATTTTAATCTCTTAACTAGAATGGGTTCCTAATGTTAAACGATAGCATTTGGACAAAATCTTTGGGGTTTTCAGTGGTTTGGGTTTTTTGAAGGGACAGAAAAAAAGGCTCTAAAGAAGAAATTAAGAGGATGTCTCAAGTCTTACCCAGTACCTCCTTTAGAGGCTCTTCCCTATCAGCTTCTGCTGGCAGTGTTGTCCCATCAATCTGAGACAAGTAGGAGCAGGAAAATAACAAAGAGCCACAAGAAAGTTCACATAGTTAACAATTCACTACCTTGAAATTTTTCTGCCACAGTACATCTTAAAAACATACAGTGAGGAGATGACTATATTCCACCTAAGGAACTAATACATTTAAAATGTACTGTATTTCCACTGGAAAAGGATTGTTCCCTGCTATCCATTACTAGGAGTTTACCTGAACAAATCATCAAAGCAGCAGTAGAGCAGTGACCTCAAAAGTCCTTCCAGGAAAAGCCTCCCTAGTTTAGGAAAACCAAGTAACACAATTAAAGTAACTGCTTTTTAACTGTGCGTAAATGAATTTTTATTTCAGTTGTAGGTCCTTAGAGCAGGATTAAATGTCAAAATCTTATGAATCCGAGAACAAATACAGTCACCATTAAAACTGTCCAAGATGTCACACCTGCATGCCATAAACACCATACACACTGCTGACAGAAACACCAGCCCTAAGCAACTCAAGTCTTAATGACCCATATAAAAATCATTAGAGTGAAACAGAAATGAAATCTCAGTTGCCTGAAATGTGAATATCTCTAGATTGTGGCTTGAAGTTGCCTGTCTTAATGTGCTCATCAAAGGAAACTGAAAAAGGGATGTGAAATATTTGCAACATGTAGAACAGTCAAGATACTACAAGAAGCAGTATTTGTGCATTGTGTTTGGAAGTACTGACATGCATAGCATCGCCGTTATTCATCTGGCTAAGAAATGTTATTTTTTTATCTTTCCCATTACAATCTCAAAAAAACCCATGTACTCCCACTATCTCAGCAAACTCTGTATTTTGAGTGTCTCCCAATCCATTCTTGCTTCACAAAACTCTCACAAGAATTTATCCATGCCAGCAAACACTTAGTATCTGTGCTAAAAGATACAAGCTTAGCCCAGACCTTGCTGGAAGGGAACAGGATGCACTTTTCTGGTGGTCACATCTTCACACTAGAGGTGTTTCCTGGAGAGACTAGAATTTGCAAAATTGGCTTGCTTAATAGTGTTCTATATCAAATCCAAAAGGAACTTCTAGGCCTTTGCATTTGGTGTTTGACAAATGTCAGCACAGACAACACTTTCCAGAGTAAAGCAGTGAAGACAACTATTACAAAACTTCATTAGTCAAGCCTCCAAGTTAACCACAGTCAGCACGAAACCAAGTCACGTATGTGAAACTGTAACATTTGCTGATGTACATTTAGCAAACAGATGGCCAATTTAGAGGCAAGATCTGTATTTAGCCTGTTCAAAACCTCTTCTCCAGCTTCATCTCTTCTTGCAAAAACTGTTATTTGCAGAGATTTTCATATTAGCCCAAAGCTGTCTGATTAAAAACTATAATGTCTGCACATCTTGGGACAGTTTGCACTGAATGCATGCAGAGTTCCACAATGCTGTGCAGAAATACAGTTCCAGTACTATCCAGTCACATATTTCCTATAACTAGCTAGAAGTAGCTGCATCCACTGGAAAGTGTTTCTTCATCCCATGGCACTGAATGATAAACATTGCTTTGGGCAGAAACTGAAGTCTGATAGAAAGGAAGGACAGACAGCAGAAAAAAAGGAGTAGAGAAAAGAAGGAATGAATGGAGCCAGCAACTCTTCTTTGCATGAAAGTTACTTACAGCTGCTGCAAAAATGCAAGTCTCTGTGGTGGAGGCAGGGAATTAATGTGACTGAGTTGGGAATTTTCCTGAAAACCCCACCCACAAACCATATACAAAATTAATTTAGATTTATTTACAGGCTCTAATTCAGTTAGGAATTCTTCACAGGATGCTATGAACAAATTTAGAGATTTATTAAGTCAGAAAATGGAAAAGACTAAGCTACAAACACAGCTTCACCCCACTATCAATCAGGCTGAGCAGAAAATTAAGGGAAGAGCAGGCTTTACTCATGACGGTGAGATAGATATTTGGCAATGATCCTTTGCTGGATTTCTCTGTAGCTCAGCTGCCTTCTGACACTGCAAGCAATACCCAATCGTGGATCCAAATGGCAGAAGTCGAAGGCACGTAGAAAAGCCACCAAACTCAGAAATGTTTCAAGACACAGCTTCTGCAAGACAGAGATTTGTGGAAGTGACACTGCCTCAGCAGCAGCAGGGGAGAGCCAAGATGCTAGGGTCTCCCCCAGTTTGGAATAGCAGCCAGGAAATCAAGGCGTGGTATGGTCCAAGAGGAGCTGGGTCTGGGTGCCACTGGCAGCTCTCTCAAATGGACCCTAGGACTTGCCAAGCTTGCAAATTTGCACAGAATGGTGCAAAAGTGGGGAGAACCATCCAAAAGAAGGAACAGCACAAAAAACAAGAGCCATGAGTAGGAGCCATCCAAAGTGGGGACGGTCCCAAGCGGGAACTCTGTCATGGCAGGAACTCAGTCAAAGCAGGAACCTGTCCTGTTGGGAGGTCTTTCAAGGTGGGAACCCTGTGCCTTCTCCCTTGCTCTATTTAGGCTTTTGTAGACAAAGTGCTCATTTGCCATTTTATCCTGGGTGCAAAGAACCCAGCAAAGGCTTCCACACTGGTCAGTACACATGTGGAGAAAAGCACCTTTTGCTGTTCCCTCTTCAAGCCCATGGGGAGGGGGGAAAGCAGTTTTTTGTGCCTCCTTCTCACCATTCAAACCCCGGAGATGGAAAGAGGGGGAGGAGAAGGAAGACATTTGGAGTGCTCTACAGCAGTCTCTCAAACTTCTGAGAAGTTAATGAGTCCATCAGTCCCTGAAGACATGCTTGCCAGACAGAAGAAAGCTGCTTTTCTTGCAGCAGACACAGCCTGGTATGAGATAAACATAAATAATAGATCTCACCAAGCAGTGGGATCTGCTGCAGAGCGCTTCCTCCAGCTGGTGGCATCCAGCCTGGCAAGCCCCAAGATGCACCAGAGGCCTCATCAGTCCCCCAGAGTCTGTGTCCTCCAGCTAGGGGGCTGTGGACAGCATCCAACCCAAACTCCACTGGCATGCAGTCCATGGAGTCTCTGCTCCCTCTCCCAGGGAAGCAGTGAGAGGAATTTGAGCTCTTGTGTATGTGGCATTGTCATGCAAACATCTCCCAGACAATAGGAAATCACATCTTACTCCACCCAGTGCTATTATCACAAAGGAATGGGAAGAAGAATTAAGAGCTATTTTAGCCATTTCAGCAACATGAATGAGAACATGGTGCTTTTATGACTAGAAATAAAACTGAAACCAAAAGGCTCAGTTCTATGTATAGAAGTGGGGGGAAAGGAGATCAACAGCTTCACTTTGTCCCTTTCCATGACCTCTTAACTCTTCTTCCTTATCTGTGTGACAGAGCTGCCAGCAGGAACA
The DNA here is from genome assembly GCA_013396835.1 of Psilopogon haemacephalus. NCBI lineage: Eukaryota > Metazoa > Chordata > Aves > Piciformes > Megalaimidae > Psilopogon > Psilopogon haemacephalus. The sequence goes on from VWZI01022955.1 coordinate 70,310, forward strand.
GGCATGGGCATCGCTCACTACAGCAGGCCTTGGATTGCCTGGGGCATTGATTAGCACAAACAGATCCCTTACCCCAGTCTAGACCACCCACTGTGGTAGTGCCACATAAAGAGACCACACAAGTCTAAGAGTACTTTACCACCTTCTATGAAGAGAAAAGGTGGCTAAAGCCCAGATGGGTTTTCTGGTGTCACCCTGTGGCCAGGAGCTGTTCAGTGTCCCATCAACAGTGGCTCCAAAGGGTCCAGTGAAAATTTGCCTGTCTTGCAGGAGGAGAAATTAGCAGATCCTAAGCACAGGAATGTTTGTGGGGGGGCATCTGCTCCCTTGCCCTAGTATGTACTCAGAGATAAATTTGGAAGTAAATGCGGTGTGATCCCTAGCTGTAGTGTGGTCATGGGTTGCATAAAATCAGAGAGCAGAAGATGGAGCTCACCACCTCCTATCAGTAGAAGGCAGCTCTCCATTGGCCATCTCACAGTTCATCTGAATTTTATTGTCCTGAGGTATTTGGAGTGCAGCTGACTTCAGAAAAGAGCAGAGATTTCCAGGTTTCTTCTCATTTACACTCTATGCAAGTTCCCGCAGAATCCAGATTGAGTTTCACTGCCAGTCAACTTTCCTTACTGGGAAAAATCCGTAAGCAGACATTTCATCTGTTAGTCACTTTCTAGACTCTCCACTCTGACTGGCCTTTTTAGGAAAAAAATATTCTGCTGCAATTAATCTCAGCTGCCAAACTGATCCCAGGGGATCAACACATCGAATTGATCTCAGTTAAGAAACACAATTGTGAAACATTCTCTTTGGAAGCTCTGATTTGTAGACACAAGTGGATGTGCATGAAGGAGTACAAGGGGATCTACTCCTCTTGCTTGTGTGCTGTTGTGATAAAAAGCATTCATTCGTGTCAATATAGACTTCAGTAAAAAGCCAGAAAGAAAGGGTGTTTGTGGCGTGCCTCTGGAATGTGTTCTGACCAAAACAATCCAAAGAGGAACAAGGAAGATAACAGACAATAGGCAGAGCATTCTGCCCATACATAAATTAAGGAGCCTACAAATCCCATCACGAGACCACAGCAAAGGTGAAGACTGAGACCGGATTCACTGAAAGGACATTTAATTGAAAAACCACTGGAGGGGGGGAAGATAGAAGACGTCAAGAATCAGTATTAAAATGTGTGTAACTTTCTTGGTGGTGTGCAGTGTGGAGAGTTCACTCCCCTGCACCCAGCGCTGTTTCGCTTGCTATCCAATAAAAGAAACGAGCTTTGGAAATAAAATCTCTGGCTCATTTATTACAATTTGAGGGCTTGTCCGGGATGGTCTCGAATTCTGGACTCCACTGATTTAAGGGAAGGTGCACCCCACCAAATTTGGTGGTCCCTTGCTGAGGAGGTTTCCAGAATCGACACCTATTTTTCCTGGGCATAGCATGCGAAAGAATCAAGAAATGACGGTGCCTGTTGTGTGTTTACCCGTAATTCTGCGCTCGAAGACCCAAACGAAGACGCCTTGGTCGTGAGTATTTAAAGTGGTACCGTTCGGTTGAGTAGTTTTGGGCTATCTGAAAGTGTGTGTCTGAGACGGAGACTTTTTAGCCGTGGTTCCAGCTTCCCGCGAGGGACCTGGCTGGCGACCGGTTGAAGCGTTTGAAGTGAGTGGTGATAGCCATGGGTCAACTCCGCTTCCAAGGGGCGGAATAGAGAACAACAGAAACTAAAAAGCGAATTGCCCAATATACCCCCCAAGAAGCCCCTAAGGAATCTATTGTGTATTAGCCTGGGGATGGTATTTTGCAAGCAAGCTTTTTTCTACAGTGCATGTTTCTGTAGGAAAGATTTTTTAGGGACCTACCTGGGAAGGGATTACCCTAAAATGCCTTCTGAAACCAAGGAAATGGTCCCGAGGGAAAGGCTTTTTTCCCTTTTAGAAGTTCACGGTGCCCGTCCGTCTGAAGGGGTGCTTGATTGGGCTCGTGAGAACTGGAATAATTTCCAGAGTGTGACGGACAGAATTGTAGCTTTGCAGAAGGAAGCGAGGACCAAATCTGGAAAAGGCAAAGCTNAGCGAGGACCAAATCTGGAAAAGGCAAAGCTTTTATCTGTGCTGTTCTGGGTGCCTGTTTGGCTGCTTCAATAAACGAGAAGCAAGACCAAGACAGACGAAAGGATAAAATAATTTCCTCCTTGCAAGGTCTGGTAGACTCACTGCAAGACCATATTACCACTTTAAAAGACGAAGTGGCCTATCTTAAAGAGCGATTAGAAGGGGAGAAAAGGCACAATGGTTTTCTGAGAGAGGAACTTCTGTCTGAATTAAAACAGACAGACCCTGCTCCCATATACCCTTGGGCAGAACTGGCAGCAGCTAGGGAAGCTGCCGTTCACTTGCGGCCTCTCATTAAAACGGAAATGGTGCATGAGGATGAGGAGGGTGTTCCTGTTATCACCACTGAAGAGATACCCTTTTCTTGCACTGAGTTGGCCAAACACCGAAAAGAGTTTACATGCTCTCCTGGAGAGTCCGAGGTGGAATATGTGTGGCGAGTTTCAAAAACTGGAGGATATCAAATTAGGTTAACTGAAGCCACAGGCTATTGGGGTGCTAATGTTCTCCTAACTACAG
>VWZI01022956.1:0-12877 GCA_013396835.1 Psilopogon haemacephalus
TTCTTTTAATTTATATTTTTATTTTCCTTTATTGTGTGGTTTTCTTCTTGGTTTTGTTTTTCTTTTTCTTTTTCGTTTTTATGCTATATTTTTGTTTAATTTTATTTTATCCTTTTTAAATTTTTCTTTCATACATTTCATTCTTATTTTTCTCTTTCTTTAAATTTATTTTGTTTGGTATTGTGGTGTTTTCTTGTTCTCCTTTTCTTTTCTTTTTCCTTTCTTTTTCTTCTTGTTTTTCATTTTATTTTATTTTTTCTTTTCTTTTCTTTTACAATTATTTGGTTTTATTGTATAGTATTTTTTATTTTCCTGTTTCTTTTTCTTTTCCTTTCACTTTATATGTTTCATTCTTACTTTTCTCTTTCTTTTGATTTATTTTGTTTATGTTTGTGGTCTTTTCTTGTTCTCTTTTTCCTTTCCTTTCCTTTTTGTTTTTGTTTTTTATTTTAANTTTCTTTCTTTCTTTCTTTCTTTCTTTCTTTCTTTCTTTCTTTCTTTCTTTCTTTCTTTCTTTCTTTCTTTCTTTCTTTCTTTCTTTCTTTCTTTCTTTCTTTCTTTCTTTCTTTCTTTCTTTCTTTCTTTCTTTCTTTCTTTCTTTCTTTCTTTCTTTCTTTCTTTCTTTCTTTCTTTCTTTCTTTCTTTCTTTCTTTCTTTCTTTCTTTCTTTCTTTCTTTCTTTCTTTCTTTCTTTCTTTCTTTCTTTCTTTCTTTCTTTCTTTCTTTCTTTCTTTCTTTCTTTCTTTCTTTCTTTCTTTCTCTTTTCTGTCTTTTTTTCTTTTTCTTTCTTTCTCTCTCTTTCTCTCTTTCTTTCTTTTCTTTCCTTTTTCCCTGTTTCTCCCCAACCACGTTTCCCACAAATCCGAAAGTCAGGAAAAAGCTGATTTTGAGGTGAAGTGAATAACTTTGAAGCTCCAGCACCATATAAGGCTCAGGGAAAACAGGGAGCAGGGCTTGAGCTTCAAAAGCTGTGGACTTTTGTGCTTCAGCATCATTTAAGGCTCGGGGTCCACAGGAAAAGAAGATGCTGAAGCAGGGAGCAGGGCTTGAGCTTTAAAGGCTGTGGACTTTTGTGCTTCAGCATCATTTAAGGCTCGGGGTCCACAGGAAAAGAAGATGCTGAAGCAGGGAGCAGGGCTTGAGCTTTAAAGGCTGTGGACTTTGGCATATACCTCCTCACCACCTGCCAGTGGACAGTGATCTGCTCAATAGCTGGACTTGAAGACCTCAGAGGTCTTTTCCACCCACAACCATCCCATGGCCCCACGAGTTTGTGATGCTGCGACCTTATGATTCTCCACTCCGCTGGGAAAGGGAGCTCAAGCCCAGCCGAGCCCCAGCAGCAGGCGCTGGGAGCGGACGCGTTGCAGCCTCCTGCCAGCCGCAGCCTGCCGCAGGTTTCTGGAACCGAGGAGCTCTGCAGTCATGATCCTCTTCTGGTGCCTCCCCAGCGCTCCCCTGGATTCCCTGCCAGGCTGGGGCTCGGCCAGCACCACAGCTGGGAGGACTTTTTGCCATCCACTTTGTTTGCACGGAGGAGAGGGCAGGGCTGGCGGGGGCTGACACATCCCTGCGCTCGCAGCCGGCAGAGCCTCCGCGTCCCGACTCTGACGGGGTAATTGCAATATTGTCATGACATGCAGAAGATCAAAGGCTGGGTGCCGGGGAGGTGGCGGTGAGGATGACACACAGTTTGCATTTAGAAAGCACTTAAGAAGCAATTATCCGGCGCTGGGAGCCCTGGCCAGAGAGTGCGGCTCATGTATTTTAATGTGTGTCTCAAAGCGGTGAAGATTGGTGCCCAGCGGGAGGCTCTGCGGTCCTGGAGCAGCTGTGTGTGCCTCTTGCTCCGGGCCAGCCTGCTCTGCCCCGACCCCACCGAGGCTGTGGGCTGCAGGCTCAAGGGGCAGGTGCCCATCGCCGCTCCAGCCCGAGGAGGGGTGAGGAGGAGAAGGGAGTTTGGCATTTCCCCCAGACACGGCCGCTGCAGGGGGGCTCCCTGCTCCTGCAGAGGTTGGTAGGTGCTGCGCTGCCTTTGGTGCTGCTGGGCTCTGCTCTGGGTGCAGCAGCCAGCTGCAGCAGTGCCTGCTTTGCTGCTCTGGCTCTGACCCGTGCCAGCCTCTGGCCACGCTGCCGATGGGATGAGCACACCTCAGATCCCAGCGCAGCTCTCATCTCTCTGCAGTGGCCTTGGGCACCTCCATCCTTGCATCCCTCCCGTGCCGTGCGTGGTGCTGCTGATGGCTGCCTTCAACCAGTCCCCACCCCACTGCCCACTGCTGGGCTACAGCAGGGCTGGGGCCCTGCCAGCTCCCTGGGCACTGCAAATGGCAAAACCTCTTTGAGGAGAGACGTGGCCTGGTCCTTGTTTTCTAATTAGAAGCGGGCTTTGACAGACTAAGTGGGTTAGCCAGTAATGAATAAATGATCTTCACCCTAATTATCCTCTCCCTTGCTGGCAGGAGCAGTGAAGAGCATGCAGGATGCAACCCCCTAACTAGGACTGGTGGCCTGCGTGTGAGAAGGAGAAGGGCAGCAAGAAGGCAGGTGGGTGACACTGGCATCACACCGTGGGTGGGGTTGGAAGCCCCCCTGGTGCTCAGGCATCCCCGTGCAAGGACCTTGTCCCCTCTGCAGGACCAGCTGAAGCTCCTCTCTGGTCAGTGCCGATGTGTCCTGAACGGGCTGCTGACATCTCCCCCACGCCACGCTGGGGCTGATGAGCTGCTGACAGCCCCGGGTGGGGATTCCCTGGCCGTGGGCAGGCAGCAGCAGGCTGGCAGCCCCGGCAGGAGCTGTTCTGCTCTCCGCATCCACACCAGTGCCTGTCTGTCAGCCTCTCCCCAGGGGCTCTGCTGTCTGACAGGCTGACAGGGGAAGGGGTGGGGGGGGGGCCCACGGCACCTCGTTGCAATGCTTGAAGCTTGTTCACATCCCACTAGGGCCCCTGACCCCTCACCTTCTGAGTCTGTGGGGATGCTGAGCTCAGCACCCCTGGCACGACTCAGGGGTCCTGAGCGAGCTCTTAGCGAGGCAGCCCACCTGGTCTGCTGCTTTGTCCTCCCAACATCACCTCCTCCACTCAGCAGGGACCTCGGGTTCTGGACACGCCTGGCTCTGAGCCGTGGGGGTGCTGCTCTGCTTTCCTCAGCTCAGAAAAGCTGAGAGGGTGTCCCCACAGAGCCCCAGCAGCCCCCAGCAGCCCTTTCTTTGCTCCTCTCCACTCGTGAGAGTGGGGAAAGCCTTTCTGGAACAGGACTGTGCCAAAGTGGGGCAGGGTGAAGGTAATCCCAGAGCTGCAGGGATATTCATGCTGATTCCAATCACAACTCAGATTTCAGTCCAAAGCTGTTTGCTTTCTGCTGCTGTTCCCACACACAGCAACTCCCACTGCGGCTCCTTCCTTTACACCACCCCAAGATGATAACAGGGGGAGGGATGCTGGTATCAGCTCTGCTGGAGAGGAGGAGATGTGATCAGTGGATCCATCAGACCCATGTAGATAGCTCCTGGCCCAGCCCCTGACTGCACTCGTTGATTTCTAAGCCTTTTCCTTGATGTGTACATCTCAGCCACAGGCCCTGAATGACTTAGGAGAAATCTTCCTGCTTAGGTTTCAGACCTATCTCCTCAAGCATGGCCGTGCAGGAGACCATGGTCCAACTACCCTTGTGCCAGGCTGGAGCCCAGCTTTTAGGACATCTGCCACCCCTGGGCATGAGTTGTGCTCAGCTCCTCTCTTCTGCCTCATGCCAAGCAGTTGCAAAGCCTTTGGCAGCATCTGAAGTAGGCTACAAAAAAGCTGGGGAGGGACTTTTGAGGGCATCATGGAGTGAGAGGAGTGGGAGGAATGGAGCAAAGCTGGAGGTGAGGAGGAAGTTGTTGAGCAGGAGAGTGGTGAGAGGCTGGAATGGGTTGCCCCTGCAGGGAGGTGTTTGGGGCCAGATCCCTGGAGGTGTTTTTGGCCAGGCTGGCAGAGGCTGTGGGCAGCCTGCTCTAGGGTAGGGTGTCCCTGGGCATGGCAGGGGGGTTGGGACTGCTTGATCCTTGTGCTCCCTTCCGACCCTGACTAATCAGGGGTTAGAATGAAGTTTTTTGCAAGGGAGGGTGGTGGAGACACTGGCACAGGTTGAGGGTGATGAGACACTGGCACAGGTTGCCCAGGGAGGTTGTGGAGAACAGAACCACCCAACGTGATCAAAGATTCTGTGCTCCACAACCTCCCTGGAGGTGTTTTTGGCCAGGCTGGCAGAGGCTGTGGGCAGCCTGCTCTAGGGTAGGGTGTCCCTGGGCATGGCAGGGGGGTTGGGACTGCCTGATCCTTGTGCTCCCTTCCAGCCCTGACTGATTCTAGGATTCTATGAGCTAAGATTTTCCATCCCAGGCTCAGACCTCACCCAAAGGGAGAATCATTGAACGTGCAGGTGGCACAACCTGAGAGATGCTGGATCTGGAGGCACTGCTGTCAAGCAATAACTTTACACCCCAACCACTTTTCAGTGAAAAATGTGTTTTGCCTCTGTGGGTTAAAAAAAAGAAAGCAGATTTCGTCTGAAAATAGCTTTAATTTTCAGTTAAAAAAAAAAAAAAAAGACCATAAATGGACTGAATGCCTTTAAATTGGGGATTTTGCTCTAAATGATGAATTTTTTTTAAAACAAAGTGAAAATTTAGTTTTTTCTTTTTTTGCCACCATTTGCCACCCCTGGACATGAGTTGTGCTTAGCTCCTCTCTTCTGCCTCATGCCAAGCAGTTGCAAAGCCTTTGGCAGCATCTAAGATTTTCCATTCCAGGGCTCAGACCTCGCCCAAAGGGCAGGACAAGGGCAGATGATGGAAGGTGCAGGTGGCACAGCCTGGCCAGGATGTCTTCTTGCCTGAACCTTATAAGGCAAGGCAAGGCTTGGGGTGTAAGGCTGGAAGCAAAGCAGAGAAGAGAATGCAGGACTCCATCTGCTGTGCAAGGCAGTCCTGGCCTCTGTCCTGGCCTCTCCTCTTTGGTGCACTTGGACCTTCAGGCTCCTTGCTCAGCAGCTTCTGGAGCACCTGAATGTTCTTTGGAGTAGAAGAGGAAAGTGGTCTGCAGGTCCTCAGCCTTGGTCCTGTTACAAGCCTGCCTGCAGGGAGCCTGGTCCATAAACACCCTCTTAGGGCACCTTCAGACTCCAGCCACGCTGCCCAGAAGGAGAGTGATGAGCTTCCAAACCAGCAGTGATAGGATTTCAACCTGGCACTTCAGAGCATTATTACGCTTCACTTTGAAGTGCCTCAGTCATGCAGACAACATCTGTGGTGGGATTTGGCCACCACAAAAACAGCCTGGTTGGTGCAGTCCAGCTCCCCCTGTCCGAGGCACCTTGTACCGATGCTGGAGCTTGAGAAAAGCTGAGGAGCCAAAAATTCCACTCTCTCCATGGCTGGGGAGCACATCTCAGGTATGATCCCCACTCCAAAGGCATCTTCTGACCTTGCAGGGACCTCACCTTGTGGGAGGCTGATCTGCTGCAAGAGGCTCTGTGTGCAGGGCCCACAGCTACAGGTGCAAGCACTGAGCAGGGTGTGTGCAGCTGTGCACCCCAAGAGGAGCATCTCCTGCCAAAGGTCGAGGCACAAGTCTGGAGATGCAAAAGGTGAAGCTTCAGACTGCCTGGGAAGAGGGAGGTGTGGTGCTTCTGTCCCACCCCATGGCTGAATCTGCTGACAGCTTCTGCTGCTGTGTGACAGGAGTGTTTCTCCTCTTGCTCTGCTCCTCCAAGCTGCCCTGCTGCAGACTGGTCTGCAGGAGGATGCTAAAGCTGCCCTGGAGGTGGACTTCTCCAGCATGGTGGAGGAGCTTCAAGCAGCTCTTCTCAGCGGCAGGTTGCAGTAAAAAGGAAGATGTCTGTGTTGGTTTGAGCTGATTGGAGAATTTGAGTGAGAAATTAGACTATTGGCTGAGAGAGGTAAACACAGGGTGGCACTGCACCCAGAGCTCTACTGAGAGAGAGAAAAAAGTTGTTTTTAAGAACTGTTCTGAAAACAAGAGATAGCAGAGGGCTTCTGCCCGCTCTGGCTGCGGCTGCTCCTCTTTGCATGGTCTCCTTTGTCTTGGTAGCTAATTCAGAGTAAAACTACTAACTCCTTTCTACTAACCCCCCCTGGCTGATCTACCTCAGCTTATCTGCAGCATCAACAGGTGGTGAGATAAGATTGGGGAAGGGGGAGAAAGGTGGTAGGGGGTGGTTGGTTACCCCTCTTGGGGATTTTGGTCTCTGGGAGGGGCTGTGGTGTTTCTGTGTTACCTTTTCACTGTATCTATTTGTAAATATCTGTTATACCTTGTCAATATCTGCTTGGATATTGTGCATTGCTGTAAATATAAAGCTTCATTGATCAACTTCCAGTGTTTTCTGAGTCCTAGCTGGGGTTTATAAAAGGTAGGGGGAGCAGGTAACTGCTAAACCACTACAATGTCACCGAATCACAGAATTCTGGGGCTTGGAAGGGACCTCTGGAGAGAGCACACAGGGCAGGGACACACAGGGCCACATCCAGGAAGGTTTTGAATGCCTCCAGAGAAGGAGACTCCACAACCTCTCTGGGCAGCTCGTCCCAGTGGTGTTTTGTCACCCTCGCATTGGAAAGGTTTTTGCTTCTGCTGGGTGTGGAGGCAGCAGCCTGGTGTGGGACACAGGCAGGCTCTGAAGCATTTGGTTCCTCTGGTAGCTTGCAGCTGACTGAGGCAGAGGAAGCTAATTACAGCCGTGTGGCACAGGGGAACACCCTGGGAAAAGGGAGCCCAGGAAAGGCAGGGATCCATCAGAGGGGGCTGAGAGAAACCTCAGCAGGGCAGGAGGCTGCTCCCGGGCTGGGGAGCAGCAACTGAGAGGGAGCTGCTGGCAGAGCTGACTGTGAGGCACTGCAAGTAGAATATGCTGGGCAGCAGAAGTCATCCTGGGTGGAGTGACAGCTTGGAAGGGGTTCACAGGCAGGGCTGAAAACACCCAGAGCAGCAGAGGGACCCTCAGCAGGGCTGGGAGCTGGGCTGAGAACTGGGCTGGGAGCTGGGCTGAGAGCTGAGAGCAGGGCTGGGAGTTGGGAGCTGGGAGCTGAGCTGGGAGCAGGGCTGGGAGCACAGCTGGGAGCTGGGAGCAGGGCTGGGAGCAGGGCTGGGAGCAGGGCTGGGAGCAGAGCTGAATCCAGCATCCCTCCCGCGGTAAGCGGCGGCAGAGCAGCATCCTGGCTGCGGGGCAGTGCCGGCGCAGGCAGATGCAGAGCGAGGGTGAAGCAGGTGACCAAGCCTTTAGCTCAGAGGATTTCTTCAAAGAGCAGTGCTGCAGCAGAAGGCAAACAGGCTCTGAATCTCCCGGCCAAGGCAAGTTGCTTCGCTTTGAATGCAAGCCAGAAAGCAACTCCACAAAAGGAGGGACCTGTGGCAGTGGAGATTGCTCTGCTCTGCGTGGACATCTCCTGGGTGCTCTGCTGAGCAGATAAGAGTCTGCTCCTGCTAGCATCAGCACCCAGGAAAGTCTCACAACACCTCTGACTCGAGGAGCAAAGGAGTGGAAGATGTTAGGGCATATCCTTCTGCTTGGGCAGATGAAAGGAACAAGGAGCATGGAGCCTACCACAGAGCTTTCAGCGGCTAGATCAGGATGATGAGAGACCCTCAGGGCATCACAGGGCCAGGATAAGGACAGCTGGCACCAGACTTGCTTCAAAGGTAATGGGAGAGGTTTCACAGAGAGCTTGTGGATATCCCACCCCTGGAATTCACCCAGGCCAGGTTGGATGGGGCTTTGAGCAACCTGATCAGTGAATCACAGAATGGGTTAGGTTGGAAGGGAGCTCAAAGCTCAGCCAGTTCCAACCCCCCTGTGCCACAGGCAGGGACACCTCCCACTAGAACAGGTCACTCAAGGACTCATCCAGCCTGGTCCTCAACACCTCCAGGGAGGTTGTGGAGCACAGAAGCACCCAATGTGACCCATTGGGCAACCTGTGCCAGTGTCTCACCACCCTCACCCCAAACAACTTCCTCCTCACATCCACTTTCCATCTCCCCTCTCACACTTCTAACCCATTCCTCCTCCTCCTCCTCTCATCCCCAGCCCTTGTCAATAGTCCCTCCCCAGCCCTCCTGCAGCCCCCTGCAGACCCTGCAAGGCCACTCCAAGCTCTCCTGGCAGCCTTCTCCTCTGCAGGCTGCAGAGCCCCAACTCTCTGTGCCTGTGCTCAGAGCAGAGCTGCTGCAGCCCTCTCAGCTGCATCTTGGTGGCCTCCTCTGCACTGGCTCCAACCCTTGCATGTGCTGCTTGTGCTGGGGGCTGCAGAGCTGCAGACAGTGCTGCAGGTGGGGTGTGAGGAGAGCAGAGCCAAGGGGCACAATCCCCTCCCTTGCCCTGCTGCCCACAGCTGCTCTTGCTGCAGCCCAGCACACAGTTGCTGTCTGGGCTGCACTCACACTGCAGCCTCATCTTCAGCTTTGCACCAGCCCAGACCCCCAGCTCCTGTTCCTCAGGGCTGCTCTCAGCCCTTCCCCACCCAGCCTGGAGCTGTGCTTGGCATTGCTCCCAGCCAGGGGCAGGACCTGACACTTGGCCTTGTTGAATGCCCTGAGGTTGGGCTGGGCACAGCTCTGCAGCCTGTGCAGCTCCCTCTGGATGGATCCTGCCCTCTGGCAGTCTCCTGTACCACACAGCTTGGTGCAGATTGAGGCTGTTCCCTCTTGCTCTGTCACTAATTGCTGGCGAGAAGAGACCAACACCAACCTCTTGCTGTTGTCCTTTCAGGTAGCTGTAGAGGGCAATGTGGGCCCCCCTCAGCCTCCCCTCCCTCACACTAAACAGTCCCAGTTCCTTTAGCTGCTCTTCACTGCACTCATTCCTCAAGCCCCTCACCAGCCTGGATGCTTTTCTTTGCACCCACTCCAACCCCTCAATGTCCCTCTTGGGGCCCCAAACTGAAGGCAGCACTCAAGGTGTGGCCTCAACAGTGCCCATTGCAGGGGGACAATCACTTTTGGTCACACCACTGCTGATCCAAGCCAGGATGCCAATGGTTTTTCCCTGTCACCTGGGCACACTGCTGGCTCTTCTTCAGCCACTTGTCAGCTAGAACCCAGCAGTGTGCACTTGCAGGGCAGAAAGGCAAGCAGAGGCTGGGCTGCAGCAGGAGCAGTGTGGGCAGCAGGGCCAGGGAGGGGATTGTGCCCCTCTGCTATGCTCTGCTGAGAGCCCACCTGGAGTAGTGCATCCAGTGCTGGAGCCCCTGGGACAAGAGGGATGTGGAGATGCTGGAGGGGTGCAGAGAAGGGCCCCGAGGATGCTCAGAGGGCTGCAGCAGCTCTGCTGTGAGCACAGCCTGAAAGAGTTGGGGCTGTGCAGGCTGCAGAAGAGGAGGCTCCCAGGGGACCTTCTGGTGGCCTTCCTGCATCTGAAGGGGGCTACAGAAAAGCTGGGGAGGGACTTTTGAGGGTGTGAGGGAGTGAGAGGAGTGGGGGGAATGGAGCAAAGGTGGAGGTGAGGAGATTGAGGCTGGAGGTGAGGAGGAAGTTGCTGAGCAGGAGAGTGGTGAGAGGCTGGAATGGGTTGCCCCTGCAGGGAGGTGTTTGGGGCCAGCTCCCTGGAGGTGTTTTTGTCCAGGCTGGCAGAGGCTGTGGGCAGCCTGCTCTAGGGTAGGGTGTCCCTGGGCATGGCAGGTGGGTTGGGACTGGATGATCTTCGAGGTCTCTTCAACCTAAACCATTCTGTGATCCTTGTGGTCCCTTCCAGCCCTGACTGATTCCAGGATTCTATAACCCCCAGGTCCCTTTCTGCTGACAACTTTCCAGCCATGCTGCCCCAAGCTGTTTGCTGGCTGAAGATCATCATGATGCTTGAATACATGGCATGGGGAGGGCATGAGGATGGCATGGGGAGGGCCTGGGCAGAAGTGGTGCCAGGCTCCAGCAATGTGTCTCTCTGCCTTGACCTGCCTGCTCTTCAGATGAGCAGGCAGCAGCTCCTGACGTTTTGCTTAAGGCCCTGAAGACTCTCCAGGGACAAAGGTGAGACCCAAAGGCAGGGCTGTGAGGTGACACAGCTGCACTGAGACTGCCTCAGCTGTAAGGAGGCTGAACTAGAGCTGCCCAGAGATGCTGTGAGCTGCCAACCTTCACTTCTCTAAAGCACACTGACTGGTGACCATCTCCTTGCTGCTCTCTGCAGCTTGGACTCACTTGTAGTGACCCCTGGAGCTGCCTTCTGCTCAGTGACTGGCACAGGCTGCCCAGGGAGGTGGAGGAGTCCCCATGCCTGGAGGGGCTCAAGAAAGCTGTGGCCATGGCACCTGGGGGCACAGTTTAGTGGTCATGGTGGTGTGGGCTTGGCACTTGGACTGGATGTTCTTAGAGCACTTTTCCAACCAAAACAATGCTGTGATCTCATGATCCTGACCAAGAGAGACGCAGGAAGAGAGCTGTGGCTTCTCCTCTGCCTCTGGCCACAGAGTGGGTGGTCCTCCCTGCAGTGATGCCTCACCCCCAGCCACAGGTTGGGTTTTGTCTACATCTGACACCCAGATCTGAGTCCTCCTCTCCATGTGAAGCACAGGATGTGTCCTCCATGGCCCTTTGCCAGCTCCCCTGGCAGGACAGATTCTATTTCTGGCAGTTTCCAAATGAACCTCTTAATTGGCTCCTGAGACAGTATTAATTAAAGGCACTTCCCAACAGCTCCATTTGCTTGTTCTTCTTCTGCTGACCCTTGAACTGAGGGAGGACTCTGCAGTGACCTCACACACCCCACGGGGAGTTAAACCTTAGTGAAACAAGGGGGAGAGGAAATTGGGCTGCAGTTCTACAAGGTCACCCGAGGTAACCCAATGATTTATAGCTTTGTACAGCAGCCATGGCTGGGTGGGCAGCTCCAGCTCTGCCTGAACACACCAAGGAACACAGATCCTGGGCAGGAGGCAGGCTCCAAACTGCACACACAGAGACCTTTTGCTGGGCAGTAAATAGCCCCAGCTGGCAGTGTGGTGCCTGCCACAGCCAAGCTCCAGAGAGTGATTGGCATTGGGATGGGCTGCAGGGGAGGTGGTGGAGTCCCCATCCCTGGAGGTGTTGAAGCACAGCCTGGATGGGCACTGAGTGCCATGGGCTGGGTGATTGGCTGGGGCTGGGGGATAGGTTGGGCTGGGTGAGCTTGGAGCTCTCTTCCAGCCTGCCTGATTTCTTTTCTTTTCTTTTCTTTTCTTTTCTATTCTATTCTATTCTATTCTATTCTATTCTATTCTATTCTATTCTATTCTATTCTATTCTATTCTATTCTATTCTATTCTATTCTATTCTATTCTATTCTATTCTATTCTATTCTATTCTATTCTATTCTATTCTACTCTACTCCACTCCATTCCATTCCACTTCATTACGTTCTATTTTATTTTATTTTGCTCTATTCTATTCTACTCCATTCCATTCTATTTTATTTTATTCTATTCTATTTTATTTTAATTTACTTTACTTTATTTTATTTTATTTTACTTTATTCCATTCCACTCCATTCCATTCCATTCCATTCCATTTTATTTTGTTCTATTTTATTTTAATTTACTTTATTTTATTTTATTTTATTTTATTTTACTGTGTGCAATTCTGGAGCCCCCAGCACAAGAAGGACATGGAACTGTTGGAGAGAGTCCAGAGGAGGGCCACAAAGATGNATTCTATTCTATTCTATTCTATTCTATTCTATTCTATTCTATTCTATTCTATTCTATTCTATTCCATTCCATTCCATTCCATTCCATTCCATTCCATCTGAAAGAGCAAATACTGACCCTGAATCTGCAGCTGGGGAGCCTGGGGTGTGCCACCAGAGCTGGAGGAGCAGACCTTGGCTGGGGACTGTCCTTACTGCCAGCCTCACCCACAGCTGCTGGTGTCCTGCTGCCAGGTTTGCTGAGGTGGTAACTGCTGAAGGCAGAGCTCAGGCCAGGCACTGGGATGTGGGCACAGCCTGCAGGCAGCGTGCTGGCAGCTTGTGCCTGGCTGCTGCCCCTCTCCGTGGAGGGGCAGCCCTGGCTGAGCTCTGGGTGGCCAGGGGTGTTCCTGGTGCTGGCACCCCTGTGCCCTGCTCACCCACCCTGCTTACACAGAGCTTGGCTCGGTCGTTCTTCGCAGCAATGCAAATTAACGTTGGGACACATCTCCTGGTGAGCTTTCAAGAGGGTTCCACCCACCTCTGCCCAGCTCTGTAATTAAGCCTCTCTGAGATTTCTGCTTGCAGCAGCAGCAGCAGCAGCAATGCTCTTGAGATGAAGCTGGCAGCTGAGGAAGCACTCTGGGCATTTTGTGGGCAGGGCAGAGGATGCCTGTGATGGGGCTGGAGGTGTTTTCTGCCCCTCTTAGGATCAGGCAGACCTGAAGAGAGCTCCAAGCTCACCCAGCCCAACCTATCCCCCAGCCCCAGCCAATCAACCAGCCCATGGCACTCAGTGCCCATCCAGGCTGTGCTTCAACACCTCCAGGGATGGGGACTCCACCACCTCCCCTGCAGCCCATTCCAATGCCAGCTCCTGGTTTGCCAGCTCAGGCTGGTGGCAGCTCCTGGTTTGCCAGCCCCAGCCCATTTCTGTTTGTGTGCACCATTCCCTCCCCTGGGGCTGTCCCCATGTCCCTTTCTTGTCCAAATGCAGAGTGTGGTCTCCAGCTGGCCAGTGGCTGCCTTTCTCCAGGACTCTCCCAATCCTTTGGGCAACTTTGGGAGCCTGTGGTTGGAACAGCAAAGCCTTTGGCCTCTGTGGCCAGAACAGAGCTACCAAGGGTTGGGTTGGAGATGACCTCAAAGCTCAGCCAGATCCAACCCCCTGCCATGGCCAGTGACACCTCCCACCAGCACAGGCTGCTCAGGGCTTCA
>VWZI01022958.1:0-15573 GCA_013396835.1 Psilopogon haemacephalus
ATTTTCATACATGCTAAAACGTGTATCAATTATATATAATAATATATATAGAGAGAGAAGTGTTTATAACCCATGTCATTGAAAGTGCATTTCCAAGTTTTAAATGTTGCTTTAGAAGCTTAAAAGTCTCATCTAAACTAAAGCTGCTTGAGAGGAGCTTCCATTCTATGAAAGCAGAGAATGTAGATGGGCAAACACCAGAGATGTTTCCTTGAACTCTCACGGGTGAGAGCAAGTTCAGGGAAGTAACTGTGCTGCATCTGTTTTTTCCTCAGTAGACACTGATCTGTTAGGATTCACAGGTAAATGCAATGTTAGAGTGTTACTTTTGCAAACACGCATTGCTTTCCCACATCAGCTTGCTTAGATAGCATTGCAAACAGCAATAAATATGAATCGTTGCTTACCTTTAGTTTCTTCTGTGGTGCAGTTGTTCTTTGTTAAGGAGAGGTCTTAAGGAGAGGACTGGAGGCCTGTGCATGGTCACCAGCATGCTGCAGCTGCTGGAGGGGAGAAGGCTGAGCCTCACCGCCCTGGAGCTGGCTCACAAGCTGTGGCCACTCTTTGGCAGCGTAAGTCTGGGGAGAACCACGTGCCCCCCTGCACTGGGCACTTCCATTTGTGCCTCCCACCACACCCCATGCTCTGCAGGGCTGTGCTCTGCACCACACCCCCAGACCCTAATGTTGCACTCAGATGCATTCCACATGCCCTGCATGGACTCAGCCCACTTTGGCATCAGGGACACTGGTGGCAGGCTGGCAGGAGCTTGCTCCCTTTTTGAGCAGAACTGCCTGGGGCTGGTTTGGGGATGTCCATCTCTGTGCCAGCCCCTTGCTCAGCAGCACACTGGTTGATTCTATGATAAGCACAAGCCCTTGAATTTTTCTTCTCAGGGAAGTCATTGTCCACCACCCTCCTGCACTGGCATCTCATAGTCTGCTGGTTCCAGTGAAAAACTCTCCATACTCCCAGGCCTTCTGAGTACTGGGCTTGAAGAGACACATTCCTCCCTCAGACACAGCCTTTCTGCCCACATAGCTATGAACCTGGGATCTAGAAGTGTGAAGGAGCTTCCAGCATTGCCTAATCTGTTCCTCATGAAATGTTCTGTCATCTGACTATCATCTTTTCTGCACGGAAATAAACTGTAACACAGAAAACACGCGGAACATGGCTGATGTGCCATGGCAGCCTGCATCACGATGGTGTTGGTTTGCTGTGGCTACGAAGGATGTCAGGAGGCTCCAGAGGCAAGGTGTAGGCAGTGACTGTGGGCTGGCAGTGATAACCTCATTGGGGATTTTTGTCCTCCTCCCATTTGCTGGAATCTGCTTGATGTGCCAGTTGTGTGTACTTTTAATTAAGAAAGCAAATGGATTTTAATCCACAAACCCACAGCTTTGAAGTCACTAGGCTTCCAAACAGGCAAGTGCTCCGCATTTATCAACAAAACAGGAGTGATTCCCATCTCCTGCCTAGAGGATTAAGAGGAAGGAATGCAACATTTGACAGTCTGTCAAGGAACCTGTAAAATACAAGCAGGAGAATTATGTTCAGCTCTGCTCTTCTTGGATAGTTTTTACTTAAGTACAAACAATAGCAGTCTCCATCGAAACATCACTACCTCCTTCCATGGTAAAATGTGAACGAATTGTATTGAGGACTGAGGGGTCCTACATGGTTCTATACTATAAACTGACGTCAGGGGCAGATTTTTGTAACTCTGCTGAGCACCCTCAGGCAGGGACAGCCTCTGCTGTTGGAAGGGTAAGTAATTCTAGGCTGAATAAGCATCCAATGAACTGCTCTGAAACCAGGGTAAGAACAAAGGGAGGTCCCTATCACTAAAGGATGGGATGACTTCAAGGGTTAAAATAACCACAAATAAGACATAGTAGTGAAGACAGTGGAATTATGTCAGCCGTTGCAGGCAGTGCCTCATTCTGACTTACTTACAAAAACGGTAGTTACCTTTTTATTTAACCTAACCTAACCTAACGTGCTGCTGGGTGCTGGATTTGTGCTTTAGCATCTAGCACACTTCTGCAGAACTGAAATCAAATCTCTCGGCCGGTTTCGAACTCCGGAGTGCCACCGCTTTTTGGCACTAGGCTTCGGACTGGAGTGGCTCTGTAGCCTGACCGGCAGCCGCAGCAGCAGAAGGCAGGTTCCGGGCTGCACCGGGTTCCTCCTCCTCCTCCTCATCCCTGGCCTGTAGCAGCGACCGCCCCTTCCGGAGCGGCAGCGCCGGTGCGAGAGGCGCGGGAACCGAACGGCCGAGCCGAGCAGCTGAACGGCTGAGCCGCGCAGCTGAGCGGCCATGCGCGGGAGCTCTCATGGCTGCTGGGTGCCTGGTGAGGGGTGGCCGGGACGGGGCCTGCGGCGGCTCTCGGGCTTACTGCCGCCGGGCGAGAGCCCATGCGGGTGGCCGGAGGGAAGGTGCCGAGCCGGGGTCTTGGGGGCGTTAGTGTCACGGAGGGAGAGAAGGCTCGGGAGGGCTGCCGGGGCGAGGTCAGGGGCAGTCCGGGCATTGTGGGGGGTGCTGAGAGGGAGGCTCCTGCGGAGCCTGGCACTGTAGTGGGGGTGGTGCCCGGGGCCTCTCCGCCTGTGCTGTGGGGTGGACGGTAGGCTGCTGGGCCGCTCTTGGGGTGCGGCGCCCGACAGGGGAACCGGGAGAGGCTGCTGCTTTGGCACAGCTGCTACCGGGACGGGAGTGCCTCGGGCTGCGCAGCGAAGGAGCTCCGGGGCAGGGGTGGTGGTGAGAGGCACTTCTGAGGTTAGGGAAGGCTTAGTGCTGCGGGGCTTGGGCTTTGCAGCAGCAGCAGCTTGCTTGGCCTTGAGCTGTGGGCTGACATCATACAGTAGGCACTGAGAGGGACTGGGGGAGCTTAATGCTGCTGGAGCATGGTGTGGGGATACTTTATCTGGTAGAGGAGGAGATGCTGGTGCAGATGGTGGGGAGTTGAGGATCTAGAGAGTCCGGGTGCCCTGCTCTTTTGAGGTTGGGTGCTTGTTTGTGCTGGTTGGGGCTGCGGTCAAGCTCTGGTGGGGAGCAGGCTGTGTTGGCAGTTGCCATGGAAGTGGAGGCTGTGTGTGTAAGGGCAGGGCTGATTAGTCTCTTCTGAAGGCTGAACAGTTCTCGAGTGTTGAAACTGCTCCTAATGCTTCTCCCAGTGTTTTTTGGTGTTGTTTGTTCGTTTTTGTGGTTTTTTTTTTCCCGACCTCAGGTTTTGTTGGTAGTTTTCAGCAAGGTGTTGTGTAGGGACATGCTATGTTCCCCAGGTGCAATTTTGATTCTGTCTGTCAGTTTCAACAGATACCTTAGTCTTGTAAATTTGTTACTTCTGTGCCAAGTGGTCTCCTGGCTACACCTGGTTTGAGATGAGAAGCTGTCAGAATAGAGCTGAGCTTGACTGCCTGCTGAAATGGTGATTGAAATGGCAGGTCCGTTCCCAAGTCAGCCTTGGGGGCTCTGTGGCAGCAAGATGTTGTAAAGTTGCATGGATGATTGGTGTAAGTCACCTAAGGTCCAGTGGGGTTATCAGCGTGGCTAATTAATCTCTTTTGAAGTTTATTGATGCGCAGTGAAGTGTGCATTTTGTGTTGCGTGGTGTTCTTATCTCTGGCTGGCTGTTGTGGGATGAGTATGTGGCTTGGCTTGCTTGTGGCAGAAATAAAATGGTTTTCTTGTGCGAAGATAAAACTTAATCTGCAGCGTGTGCGTGTTATTGTCTTCTAGGAAGATCCATCCCTGGAGAGACACTTCAGAGGCCACAAAGATGCTGTCACTAGTGTGGACTTCAGTCTCAATAAGAAACAATTGGGTAAATTGTCTCTCTGTTTTGATGGCCAGATGATAAAGAGCTTCTCTGATTTAGTTAAATGGAGGGAGCTGTGGAGGTGCTGAGCTCCATAAGAGCAAAGGACTTATTTTCATGATGATGATGATAATTTTTGGGAGTTTCAGTATGAATGTTTCTATATGCTTTGGAGATGGCAGGTTGTGTACATCCTGCTAGAGATTTAGGGGCTTCTTCTGTTGCTTATTATTTCGCACACCTGGCTTTATCATGCAGTCAACACAAGGTAAACTTTACCTTTTTCTCTCAGTTTTCTGTTTCTCCCCTTTAAATGTTGCCTGTGGTTATGGCAGGGCTTGTATCCAAGTTGGTATTCAGTGACCCACTGTTGCATTGAGTAAGAACCAGGAGAGTTTTTGGCTCTTGGTGGCATGATGGACATTGCTTTGGCTTGCACAGAAAATAAAGCAGAAATGATAGTTTGAGTAAATAGAACTGCAGCAGTCTAGCAGGGAATAATCTTCTTCTGGATCTTGCAACCTACACAACACTCTGGAAGCTGCAAGGAAATGAAAATGAATCAAACTTGTCTCTCTCTGCTGGTCTGTTTATTGTTATCTGCTATCTTTTCCACTTCCTGCATCTTCAGCTGCAGAGCTGGGGTTCATTCTGTTGTCCATGCTTCTATTTCTGTATCCATAAAACTGTACCCAGTCAGTGCAAGTGTTCAGCAAGGGTGCCCTGAAGGTAATTCAGCATTGCCTTTCAATGGCCTTTCAGAAGTTGTATGGGGGACTTGCTGCTGCTTCTAGACTGAAATAGTTGCCCTTGATTTTTTTAGTAAAGGAGATAAGGTAGGGGAAAAAATAATTCCAAGGAAGAATTTGTCCTTTTTAGATACTGTTGGATCATATGTCATATATAATTGACTCTTACAAGACTTCAAAGTTTCTTCTTCCCTAGTCTGCCTCCACTCTCCTGTGATGGTTGGAACCAATTGGAGGATTTTTCATAAGAAATTAGACTATGGGCTGAGAAAGGAAAACATTGATGATGCTAACTTCACTCATAGCTTTACTGAAAAAAAGAAAAAAAAAGGTTTTAAGAGTTGTAACCCAAACATAGATAAGACAGAGCTGCTTGAGCTACTTTGGCTGCCACATCTCTCTCCCTGCCTTCTTAGCTGGATCTGAATAATTTCACTAACTTCTTTCCTGCTGCTAATCCCCCTGGCCGATCTACCTTCACTTATCTGGTGCATAAGACAGATGGTGAGATAAGATTGGGAAGGGGGGAAGGAGGTAGTCCCCCTTTTGGGGACTCTGATCTCTGGGAGGGGTGTGGTGTTTTTGTATTACCTTTTCACTGTATATATCTGTAAATATTTGTTATATATTGTAAATATTTGTTATATATTGTAAATATTTGTTATATATTGTAAATATCTGCTTGTATATTGTGCAAAGCTGTAGATATAAAGCTTCATTTCCTTAGCTTCCAGCTGACTGAGTTCTAGCCTGGGTTATTCCAAAGTGGGGGGGGGGGGGCAGGGAACTGCCAAACCACCACATCCCCCAGTAAAACAACCAAACTTAGAAGACTCAAGTCTTTTTATAGTTAGATTCTTACTCCAGTAAGAATAATGATTATTGCCACTAAATCACATGTAAGCAGTATCGTATAGAGATGTCAGCACTATTTTCTTGTAGCATCAGTCCTGGGGAAGCTGCAATATTGCAACTTGATATCCTTACTGTCCTTACCCTACGATGACTTAGTGACAACTCACATTCAGATCTCTGTATGCTAGGCTGTCTGTTCAGTCAACTCTTACACAGTAGTCTATCTCTGAATTTCATTATTCCTAAGGAGAAAAGTGTTTCCCGCATGAAATACAAAGCTAAGCAGAGCCAACAACTGAACAGACAAATACTTAAATGTCTTTGTTTCCCCTTAGGGGCCACGCCTAATGAATGGTCTTGTTAGAAATGGGCATATGTTAATCCCACATCAATAGCAGAAAGGGGGGTGACTTTTTTTGTGTTGAAATGACTGTGAAATAGAAGGACATACGTTTTGCAACAGAGAGGTGTTGGAGGGAGGCGTACTGGGTTGCCTTTAAGTCAGCAACTCTCAGGGCTTTTTTGCTTATTCTGTAGCCTGTTTCTTCATATTTAACCTGCTGCAGCTGGTAGCTGCCTTAGCTTCCAGTCTTAAAAAGTGATGAGAGAGCCTTCATTCACAAATCTGCTGTGTGTTTGCTTAGTGCGTGTTTGAAAGAAGTTTTGCACCTTGTGTGGCTTTTGTCTCTGCAGCTGTTGCATTGGAAGTAAATTGTCAGTCCAAGGCAGTGCATAGCAGGCTTTGTTTTGTTCAAATTAGTAATTAAATGCACAGTATGGAATACACAGGTGAAACTTCAAGGAGAATGTACTTGAGGTTGTTGGAAGCTGTGGTGATGAACAGAGTGTGAAATGCAGTTTCAGTGAAATTAGAGAAGAGCTAAGGCAAGTTTGGGTTTATATGGTTTTGTTTTTTTTGTTTTTCTTTCAGCAAGTGGCTCCATGGACTCGTGCCTGATGATCTGGAATATGAAGCCTCAGATGAGAGCCTATCGCTTTCTGGGCCACGAAGATGCGGTGCTGTCTGTTCAGTTTTCACCTTCTGGTCACCTGGTGGCTTCAGGCTCTAGAGACAAAACAGTCCGGTTATGGATTCCCAATATGTAAGTATCTGTTCCCTTCTGTCTCATTTTCTGTCTTTTAATTATGGGTTGGGTTTTCTCTTGCTTCTTGAAAGCAGTTCTCCATCTGTGGGACTGAGATCTGTTTGAGGGAAAGAACTATTATGTGTGACAACTCTAAAGAAAAGGGAGGTAGTTTGGTCTTGGAATTGCATTGGAAACAAAAATAAAATCCTTTGCAAAGCTTCTTGAAGTCAGTGTTGACTTCTTATCCTAATATAACAAGTTACTAGTGTAGCTCACCAGTGGTGACCTGTTGGAATTTTCTTCCCCTTCCCTCTTCCAGATTCTTTCCTTCTAGCAAATTGATCCTGCCTTGCTTCTCTGGCAGTGTTAAGCAGGGTGCTGAAACACAAGATGAGACTTAGTGATGGAATGCCTGTTCTGTGAGTAGGGTGGAAGTTACTAGCTTGCATGCTTGCTGTAGTCTACAAAATGCTTAGGTGTCTTTAATTTCTTGGTCTAAATCAAGTAACTGTGTTCAACTGGTGATTAATGTTTTTATGTTACTGAGATAGGACTACTTTGCATTGTGTATTGATTTTTTTTTTTGTGAGCTTATGTTTGATTAACAAAAATTTCTTCTTGGTACCTAATTACAGAATTTAGATGTTTGTATAGAGGGTTTAGCTGCTTTAACTCATTAAGGGGTGTCAAGAAAATGATGGGTAAACCAGAGTAGCAAAACCTTATCTTTTGTCTTGCATGGCATGAGTTAAATGGTAGTTTGCTCAAAGTTATCAAGCAATCAGACATTGCTGAATTCAGTTGCTGCTTCTTGTATGATGCCGCTTAGGAAGCATTCAGCTGGAGTATAGGTCCTTACAGGAACCCTTCTGAGAACCTTGACTGTGAGAACCTGTCTAAATGAACTGTGGAAACACTTCCCTCCTTACCTGCCTTCCAGCAAAGAACCTGGTAACCAGGACAGAAGGTTGTCATAATCTCATATATTAAGGTTTCCATAAATGTTGTTTGAAGTGTTTGTGCAAATTAACAGTAGTATTGTTGCCCCTTCATAGGGAGCATGGGTTGTTTCCTGTCGATTGGACTCCCACATTGAACTGGTGCAATTTGTTTCAGCTGTGCAATCTGTATAGCTCATGAAACATGAGATTGGGGTTGATAACATTGTCTTTCTAATGCACATGCAGGTTCTTTAGAAGTGGTGGTGGCTACTGGCACTGCTCAGCATCCACAGACTTTGTGTTTTCAGGTACATAACCTCTATGCTGCCCTGTTGTGCAGTCTTAAAGTGCTCTTTCCTTCTCTGTAGCAAAGGAGACTCTACTGTGTTCAAGGCTCACACAGCAACTGTAAGAAGTGTCCATTTCTCCAGTGATGGCCAGTCCTTAGTTACAGCTTCTGATGACAAAACAGTCAAAGTGTGGGCAGTTCACAGGCAGAAGTTTCTCTTCTCACTTAGTCAACACACAAACTGGGTTCGCTGTGCCAGGTAAGTGCAGCTTTCTGACAAAGAGGTGAGTGTGTTTCCCACAAAGCAGAGCCTGAGTGTCATGATCTTCACAGAATGTCAGGGACTGGAAGGGACCTCAAAAGATCATCTAGTCCAACACCCCTGCCAGAGCAGGATTACCTATACCAGATCACACAGGAATGTGCCCAGGTGGGCTTTGACTATCTCCAGAGAGGGAGAGTCCACAACCCCACTGGGCAGCCTGTTCCAGTGTTCTGTGTAACATGTTTCTGTTCAGGATGATTCAAGTGTCTGGGGTGGCTGACATATAACCTGCAAAGAGATCCCTTAGGATAACAGTTGTGTCCCCACCTTGTGTTTCTTCAGTGATCTTTGTCAGAGTCTTTCCTACTCAGTGATTTGTTTCACTTTTACTGAGTATGGAGACTTCTACATCAAGTTGCTAACAGAAGGAAAATGAGAGAGACATACATTGTTTTATCTTAGTTGCTTTTCAACTTGTCATGTCCCTAGTTGAAAGTTATCACCTGTTCTCCTTCCACAATGTTGGGACTTGTGCCATAATAAAAACATTATTTCCTGATAACTCTCAGATGTGTTTTCCAGTTTATCTCAGTTGTTCTGAGGAGTTTTTATGACTCTACCCTCAGTGCAAATGTACGTAGTTTCCCTTTAGGTGAGAAGTTGTCACAGTTCTTGAACATGGGGTTGGCAGTGGCTGACTGTGCTGTAGATGCCCATAGCAGAGAAGAATGTTTTTTTTCCAGTATACATGATGATGATTTCTAGTTAGATACTCAGACTGTGATCCTGTGAAGTATATACCTCTGAAGAGAGTGGACTGTCTTGTGTATGACATTTCTGAGATGACTTAATACAGTTTTCAAAGGCACTTGAATGATGATGTTTCTGCAGCTGTTATTCTGGAATTTATTGTAGTGCTCCAAGTGCTTATGGCAAAGGTAGGAATTGTTTTGAATCAGAGCAGAGAAACAACTTGAAGTGCATTTAAATTGAAACAAGTAGAACAGGAGACCTTAAGTCGGACTCAGAATTTTCTTGAGGGTTATTTTGTGTGCTTATGGAATTAGGTAGAGTTTGAGGACTCGTAGCTTGCCTTTTTTGCCCTTCATCGTACAGGATTTTAGTCTCACTGATGCTAGTGTGATTTCTTCAAGAGTCAGGTGTTCACCAACATACCTTGATGGCTGCCCCAATCCAAGTGACTATGCACACTCTTTGATTTTGGGGGTGTTTCTTAATTGCTGTAACTCTTCTCTTAGATTCTCTCCTGATGGACAACTGATAGTGTCATCCAGTGACGACAAAACCATCAAGCTGTGGGATAAGACCAGCAGAGAATGCATACACTCCTTCTGTGAGCATGGCGGGTGAGTACCTGGCAGTGCACCAGGGCTGGCCTTGAGAGTTTTGAACTGGGGAGGCCTGGCAAAGGTACACCTGGGTTTGTGATAGCAGGCAGGGGTCCTTGCCATGTCAGTCATTTCTACCTCTTATGAAGCCTTTAGCACCTAGCAACCAGCCAAGGAAGAGATGCAGAAATAGCTTCCAGAACTGCGTTGACCTCTTTATGACTTAGAACCTTCGCGTTTACAGTCTGGGTATTTTGACAGTTGTTCAGCATCTCAAGCCTTAATTTCTTGATGCTTTTTTTTTTTCTTGGAGATGCTTAAATTTTTTACTACTTCTAACTTTTAATCTTTTTTTATTGTACTCTGAGTTGAAGTAGATGAAAAGAGAAGAAACGTCCTTACAAATTAGTACTTGGTTTTTTTTGTTTCATCCTCAGCTTTTTAAATAAGGCTACAAACTTCACTTTGCATTCTGTAAAACAGCTGTTGAGCTACACTAAAAGTTAGCTTGTCCAGAAACAAAAAAAACAAGTTCTTGGAGAACTGAGACTGGAATCTCCCTAGGTTCTTGCTGCCTTGAATTTTTAAGCACGGAGTTGCCTTCTTCTCCAGTAATGCAAAATGGTATTAAGACAAATTCAAACAGTGCAATTTTTTTACTCTAGCTTGTCTGAACAACCTACTGAAGTATTTCAACTTTCTGAGCTTTTGTAACGAGAGTACTCAAAGGCTAATTAATTTTATACAATTTCTTGTGTGAATTGGGTGAGGACTTACAAGGTGGCCTTCATGGAAGGTTCTGAAGACTCCGCTGTGCTTGTGTGTTCAAAATAGAAATTGATTGTGCACAGTTCCAGAAAGGAATTTGATCTCAGCCCTGCTGCCTTCCAAGTGGCAAAATATGATTTCTGGCACAAATTCAGTAAGTTCCATCTTAAAATTAGTTAATAGTTTTTTTCTATCTGTTCAATCTTGTGCACGCTGCTCTGGAAATCTTGTTAGTAGAAGACATATATGTGATGGTTTAGCAGTTACCTGCCCACTCACCCTTTGATATAACCCAGGCTAGGACTCAGAACGGCTGGAAGTTGATAAATGAAGCTTTATATTTACAGCAATGCTCAATATACAGGCAGATATTTACAATGTATAACAGATATTTACAGATATATATAGTGAAAAGGTAATACAGAAACACCACACTTCTTCCAGAAATCAAAATCCCTAAGAGGAGTTTCTAACCACCCCTACCACCTTTCCCCCCTTCCCCAATCTTATCTCACCATCTGTTGATGCAGCAGATAGGTGAAGGTAGATCGGCCAGGGGGGTTAGCAGTAGAAAAGAAATTAGTGGAATTAGTAAGAATCAGCTCCAAAAGGCAGGCAAAAGGAGCCATGCAAGAGGAGCAGCCACAGCCCAGAGAGGCCTGAAGCAGTCTGACTTATCTATATTTGGGTTACAACTCTTAAAACAATTCAATTTTTTTCTTCTTTCTCAGTAAAGCTGTGAGTGGAGTAGCATCATCTGTTTTCCTCTCTCAGCCTATAGTCTAATTTTCTCACTCAAATCCTCCAATTAATTCAAACCAGCACACATATATTATGCCAACATTAAATGAACACTTGAAAATGTTGTTGTGACAGTAGGATTCATCAGATTCCAGGAGGTTCGTATCTAACAGCTCCTACACCTGTAATGCAAGACTGCTGTCTACTTGGTGCTATAAAGAAGGTTTTAAGAAAAAATTCAGGTTATCTCTTCCTGTTAATGCAGCATGGTGTAGCTTCCTTTCTCGAGAAGCCCTCTGATCTCTAACAGGGGTTGAATGTAACCAGTTGGATTTTCCTGCTGTTTACAGGTCTGTCAATCATGTGGATTTTCATCCCAGCAGTACGTGCATTGCTACGGCTGGCACAGATAAGACAGTGAAGGTGTGGGACATCAGGATGAATAGACTACTTCAGCATTATCAAGGCAAGTGAAGGTCTTAGAAAAGCTAGAGCTTTCCACATGTTGGTATGAATTGCTCTGAATTGCAAGGACTGTTTCGTTATCACCTGCTACTTTTCCAGAAAGGGACCAGGTTAGGTCTGCCAGTGGAAGCCTTTTTTTCAGCAAACATCATGCTTTGTTTTGTGTTAGCTCTGACCAGTTCTCATTTTGGTGAGAAACACCTCTGTTCTAACATCCTGTCCTCTGCCCCCCATCAGACAGCAAAAAAGCCCCAGTGCTGACACTGTCCTGTGCTGTGGGTCTGTGTAGATGTTACCTGTGATGCCGTTTGTGTCATGGTCACAGTTCTTGAGCAGAAAGAATCTTGCAGGCTCTCACCCCAAGTTCTTCTAGTTTGCCTTGATGCAGCAAGACAGTGCAGTGATGTTTAAGGAGCAGAGTTCTTTGTCTTCCTTCATGGCAACCTGTGTAGACTTAGGCCTCTTCTGATGCATAAGAGCGATGAAAGTTACTCTTGAAGCAAATGCAGATTGTCTGCAGGGAAGATGAAGACAATGAAAATCTTTAGGGGTTCTATAAAAAAGTACATCAAAGTTCCCCAAAAAAGAAGTTGCTGTGGAGTAGGAATAGTCTGCAAAGGTCAGCTTTTCTAATACTGCTGTATGTAGAGGGTTGTTCTTTTGCTCTTTGTGTGTAGTTGAAAGCACTACTAGGATCATTCAGTCTTACTACTAAGCACCCATGATGGTGCTGCTGTCACTGGAACAGTTTTTCTCTTGCATAGTGAAAAAAAAAAAATTTCCAGCATTAGTTTCCTGCTGGTTGGTGGGGTCATCCTTTCACTGTGTTCTCACTAGGTTGTCAAGTTGAGCACTGAGCTGCCTTTTTTTTTTTTAACTGTAAACCTGTCTGAGCTTCTTGAACTCTCATGAGATTTAAAAAAAAATATTATTCATTTTTTTGTATGGACCAACAATCCCTCCCAGTTGTCTCATAGTTAACAAAATCTGATGGAAATCAAGCCTTTTGCTGACTGTTGTTCCAATTCATCAGTGTTGAGCTGGTACTGTTACAGTGATGAATACTGCAGCATGATTCTTTCTGTAATAAGTATTGCCAATTTGTGACTCATACTGAAACTTGGAAAAGCCTTTCTAAAGTCTCGTTGCTAAAATAGGCACTGTGTTTAAATCCTTAAGCAGTGTCAGATTGTCCTTTAACCTACTTTATCACTCTTAAACAGTGGCAAGATGTGTTTTTCCAGCCACATCATAACTTGGCTCCCAACTCGTGTCTTTCTGCTTTCCACTTACTGCTATTAAATTGTCTGAATCTGATGTGTGTTAGGTTTGGCTGCCAAGTTTATTTTTTGTCTTGGAATTGCACATTTCCCCTCTATCCCACCCTTGCTGAAATGTCATTTTAGTCTGTCACCATTGCTATTGAAGCAATCTTTTCCTGTTATGGGCATTATTTTTAACAGCTACTCTATAAATCCTAATTGAGTATTAAAAGTTTGAACTAGAAGTAGCCAGAGAAGCCAAAGGAAGCTAAAATCGCAGTGCTAGCTGGATGCAATCACATCATGCATCTCTGACCACAAACTCGACACATTTGTAACACATTCTGGGGATGTTTGTCCCTTCTGAGGTTCGTATGCACGTGCTTTGACTAAATAGGGCTTAGTTGTGTGGCTCTCCGGTGCGAAGCTGCTGTCTGTCCCACTAGGTGGCATCTCTGCCTTCAATACCTGCTTAGGCTGCCTGATTTCAAGGGGATCCATTTTACAGATTGAGTTGCATTGAGGAGCTAATTGCTAAGTGACCCTGCCACAGGCTCTTGCGTATTGAGCTTGGCTCTTTTTCCAAAGCTGATGACTCTTTTTACCAGGGTTGCTTTTGTTGCCAGGACTTGTTCCAGCCGTGACGTTCACAAATGAAAGCTGGAAGTAGAGAGTAGACTGCAGGAATTTTGTATGGGGTGTGGAGTTTTTAGCTAAGTAAATTATATTCTGGCCACTTCTAGTGTACAGAAGGGACAGATGCTTTATTCAGTCTTTGATGTGATGCTGTTTTGTACAGCATATCATCCCCCTCCCACCCCAAGGTGCCCAGTGCTTATTGCCTGATGTTTTTACCCTCTGCAAAGTTGGAAGGAGTTACCTCTGTTGCAGATCTATGGAAACATCTCTAGCCTATTTATTGCTGCTTAGAAGAGCAGTTGCTACTTTTATATACTTCAGATAGGGCCAAAAGGTAGTTTTCTGGTCACCAGGGACTTCAGCTGTGTCAAGTCTATCCTAATTTATCTTCTGGTTGGTAGCTGCTAAGTTGTTGCGCTCACTGCTTAAATGAAAGTGGTATTGTCGACGCCGGACTGGGTTTGTCTGAGGGAGGGCTATGCTTGTAGCAACAAGTCACTGGCAGACAACACCTTGTGCTGCACTGGTTTCCATCCTGAAAGCAAATGAGGTTGCAGGACACATTGGCAAGTTTTTGAAGAGGTGTTGTGAATGGTCTTGTGGGAGGTATGAGCTGCTTTGGCAGAAGAGAGACAAAGTTCTTCTCTGAGCTTATGACAGCCAAGAGCTCCTTGGGCACAGAAGCTGTGACTGCTTTACGTGGCTACAGTCTGTTTTCTTTCCATTATGAAAAGGCTTTTTTGGTAAGCCTGGAAATATTTTACTCAGTGTCTGGAACTTGGAGGATATATCATTAACCTCATTTGTTTCTGTTGAGGCTCCTTTCAGGACTTGTCTTAGTTGACAAAATACGTTTGCCTTTATCTGAATATAGACAGTAATGGGGTGAGGAATGTTGCAAATCACTTGCAATAACATTTTCACGGGAGAAATGTCTTTAGCACTCTTCTGGGAGGAAAAACTCCCACTGACTTTTTCTCCTTCAGTGTGTATAATACAGGGCTGAGGTGGGTAGAGGAAGATCTGGCTGAGTGATAGAGGCAGGGTTCAGCAACAAGAAGAACTGGTTAGAAGTTAGCCATGTCGAGTTGTGGTTTTACTCTCTGTGTTTCAGTAGTCCAGGTCAAGAGGACTTACCTTCTCAGAGTTGAAGTTGAGGTAACTAGTGTTCCTGACAGGGTCCAAAGCAGATGTATTCTTCTGAGAAGTTATTTTAGATTTCTGCCTCAAATCCACATCTGCAAAGACTATTTGGTTCTTAAAACTTGTAGTTTGAGGTTTCCTAGCGTGCAGTTTGGATTTGAAATACAGAGTAGACTCTCAAGGGGAATGTAAAATTTGGTTGGGGTGGAGTGGGGGGAATGTATTGTTAGTAGGTTTGAGACACTAGAATGTTTGGAGGGCACATAATGCGATTAGGACTAATTGCAGAATTAAAACCCTCTTCAAGCATCGTGTTAGCATTCTGTAAGGTCACACAGTCTGTGCATAAGTGAAGTATGGCATGTTCCAATGGAACATATTTATTTAGAAGAGAGTGTTCAAAATCTGTTCAAAAGATGTACTCAATGACAGTTAAGAGGGGAAAAAATGCCTGCATTGGATGTTTAATGTTACAGTGAACTTGAGTGTAGTTTGACTGCTTTCCTAAATCTTTTTCTTTTCACTCTTTTCAAAATAACTCCTAGACTTCATCTTCATGCAGGAAGGATTGGTTTGGGTTTTTTTGAAATTCACACTCTTGATAGTTGTCTATTCATGCTTGTTTTAATTTTTTGGTGGGACATATTGGCTGTCTGAAGAAATAATGCTTGTTCTGGACAATTGTCAAGCTGTGGGTTTTCTCTCCAGCTTTCTTTTCTGCTCCAACCAAGACAAGGTATAATTGTAAACCAAAAGAACCTGTGTGGTGCCAACTTTGAATTTCTCTTTCACTGTAATTCTAGTCTTTTCCTTAATGTATTACCATATAGATTTTATTCCAGAATGATTTGGGAGCAAGAACAGCAGCTCTATGGTATTAAAATGTTCAGCGCTCTGACAGAATCATACAGCTCACTTGCTCCTCTAGGTATGTTTTGGACCTATGCTGAAAGCTTTTGTAGCTGTAAATGGCCCAGAATATTTGGTGAAGCTTCCTTTTTCCTTCTAAAGCAGTGCCTGTTTTTACAAGAATTGAGTACTGCCCTTCTCCAGTGTTTTGAAGAAACTTTTTTTTGTGGATTTTTTTTTTCCCTATGATTTTCCCTTTCCCCCCCTAATTTTCCTCTTTATAACAGAAAATTGGAATGTGCTTGTACTTTATTCTTATGTAAACTTGTCTTAATGATTGTTATATATA
>VWZI01022958.1:15587-70301 GCA_013396835.1 Psilopogon haemacephalus
GCTGTGGTCAACAGCCTCTCCTTTCACCCCTCCGGAAAGTATCTGGTTACTGCTGCCAGTGATTCAACTCTTAAAATTCTGGACTTGCTAGAAGGAAGACTTCTATATACTCTTCATGGTCACCAGGTGAGGCAAAGGCTGTTACACAGTAACATACAAAGCCATAGCAAACTAGGCGCATTTGTACTAGAACCTTTCATTCTTTAGGGCCTTAAGGCTTTTGTAAACTTTGTTGCACAAAAGTATTGTGGTGGTTTAGCAGTTAGCTAACCCCACCTCCCACTTTGAAAATAACCCAGGCTAGGACTCAGTCGGCTGGAAGTTAAGGAATGAAGCTTTGTGTTTACAGCAATGCACAATATACAAGCAGATATTTGCAACGTATAACAGATATTTACAGTAAAAAGGTAATACAGAAACACCACAGCCCTCCCAGAGATCAAAATCCCTAAGAGGGGTTTCTAACGACCCCTACCACCTTTCCCCCTTCCCCAATCTTATCTCACCATCTGTTTCATGCAGCAGATAGGAGGAGGTAGATCAGCCAGGGAGGTTAGCAGCAGGAAAGAAGTTAGTGGAATTATTCAGATTCATCGAAGGGAAAAAAAACCAAAAACCACAGGGAGAAAGAGCCATGCAAGAGCAGCCACAGCCCCAGAGTGGTCTGAAGCAGTCTGACTTATCTATATTTGGGTTACAACTCTTAAAACTATGCTTTTTTCTTTCTCAGTAAAGCTGCAAGGGAAGTAACATCATCAGTGCTTTCCTCTCTCAGCCTATAGTCTAATTTCTCATTCAGAACTTTGGATTAGTTCAAACCAGCACAAGTATGATGGTGGAACTGCTAATAGTGTTGGACATCATAGGTGTTTCAAAGGGAAGGCCTTTTGGGGTGCATGGAGGTGCAAGGCAGGAATGGAAAGGATGAGGAAGTAAGACAAAGGGAGCTTGAGTATTGAAGATGCAAATCTAAGACCTGAAGGCACAGATTTGTACCCTGTATTGATCCTGTGCTCTCTGTACCAGAGTTATGGCTGGTTGCCTCTAGTGGTGCAAATAGCACATGGCCCCTGGCAGTGAAGATAAATCCTGTTCGACTCACAGGAATCAGGACAGTAGGGGTAGAATGGAGGGTACATGTTCTGGGACATGATTTGGGGAGATGTTTCCATTTTGTTGACAGGCTGAATTAAATAACTGAAGGTGATAGATGCTGCTGGTTGGTTACATTTCACTGATTGGCCTATTAGTGTTTTGCTGCTGGATGTGAAGCTTGTAAGGTTAATTACAGGAGTGCTTGCAGCTCTCATTTTAAAATGTTAAATGGAAATAAATAGACTCATTTCATTGTCTGTGCTGAGTGGGACTCAAAGGCTTGAGAAAGCAAATCTGCTTTAAAGGTTTCCTTTCCAAAGGGACAAAAAGAGGAGAAAATGTTAACCTGCTTTTCTCTGTTAAAGTGGAGGCTAAGCCTTTAAAGGATCAAAACTAAGTGAAGCTGTTGGTGATGGTGGGCATGATCTGGGTAAAAATTGTAAGAGGTAAACCTGATAGCTCTGGCTTCTTGTGCTCAGTTTAGTGACTGCCTTGCCTGTATAAACAAGTCAGGTTTGTTCTGTCACTTCTGTTTTGTGCATTAATAAGCTTTCTTCCTTTTTTATAGTAATTCTGGAAAAATGGGACAGCTTCATACCTAAAGCTCTTTTTCATGGAAAGATCTGGTTAAAACTGACCAAATGGTTCAAATGCTGAAAACACTAGGACAAAGATAACAAGTGCTGGTTATCCTGTTGTTTAAATCTTGACCGTAGAAAACATTTTTACTTTGAAAACTGGGCCAAGAGTGGCTATGAGTAGCCACAAAAGGTTTAACTGCTGTTTTAATCTAGTTTTCATATTTGTTTGTGTTCTTTTGCCAATGGAAAGCAGGTTCAGCCTCCTGATGAACAACCACCAAGCACACACCTGCTTTAGGGAAGGATGAAAGGTGTGAAGATCCACAGTCCCTCCATACCTTCCCTTTTCCAGAAAGCTACTTGGCTGAACCTGCTTTCCATTTTCTTCCCCTCTGAGTGCAGTGTTGCAAAAAAAAAAAAAAAAAAAGTTTAGCTTTGAATGTGCTTCCATGATTTTTTTCAGAATTGGACAGTCGAAAGTCTCTTTAGTCTAGTGCTGGACTCACTCAGGTCTTCCACAGAACCGTTGGCTTATGAATCACCTGTTCAGAAATAGGATCCAGGCTCCATATTGGTCCTCCCAGCTGTTTCAGATCAGTTGGACAACATCTGCCACTCTCTGAGGACCTAATTGGCATTGGAAATGCTTTGACACTGGCACAGCTGAGGAGTAGTTACCATTATGGGATTACAGCTTCAGCTGGGAGAGAAAAAAATTAGAAGATTAAAAGTTACTGTTAGTGCTTTGTGGTTGTCACTAAAGGTGCTGCTCAGAGTTGGCTATGGAACCAGTCCTAGCGCAGCCTTGGCTGCCATTCCCTCTGCTGGCATGTGCTGTGCTGTTGTGGGTTTGTTCCTTTGGTGCCTGATGTCACAGGTACCTCACTTCTCCACTAAAAGTGTATGACAACCTGTCCATCATTTGTGGTAAGCAACCAGCAGCCCTGCAGGCCCTGCTTTCATCAGAAGTTGCTGGGATGGAGTCC
Source organism: Psilopogon haemacephalus (assembly GCA_013396835.1). Lineage (NCBI taxonomy): Eukaryota > Metazoa > Chordata > Aves > Piciformes > Megalaimidae > Psilopogon > Psilopogon haemacephalus. Next base: position 18,250 of record VWZI01022958.1, read on the forward strand.
TGCTCCAGCTGTTTCTCTCTAGCCTGCTTTGCTCATTGCTAAACCCATGCTGCTTAATACCGAGAGCTGCTTTTTCCCTCTGTTCTCATTGTCACTTCTGCCAGTATCTCCAAGTGGCTAAAAATGGAGTGGGTGTGGATTACTTTTGGTCATTAAATGGATTTGCCTTTTTAGGTGAGGACTATAGGTTAGTCACCAAATGAACAGCCTGTTCTGAAGACATTCATGAGTTGACACTGTCTGGGTGAACATGCTGATTGAAGCTTTGTTCCTCCTTTGGTGGCTGACTGCTGTTATGTTGTTCTGGGTAGGCTGCATGCAAGTGGACACTTGAAGGGAAAGGAAAAAAAACTCTTAAGGTCCTGCAGGCATACTTTGACGCAACTGCTGGAGTGCCAGGAATTTGTTAGCAGCTGATTAGCTGTAGTTTACACAGGGAGGGTTGCCAAGTTTACATAGCTGTCTTTAATTGTAGTGTAGCTGGCCCCTTTGTAGCAAAAGGCTTGTTAGAGACAGGAGTGCAGCTTGGAGCTGACATCTTGCAGCTGCTAAATATCATTCTGTATTGTGCTGCATATTTTAGTTGTGGAGTGCTTCAAGCTGTGAGGTACTCTTGCCTAATTCCGTACAGATGAGACACTGAGTTGGTATGTAGGTCCAGCTCTGGCACTGAGTCATTGATGAGGATCAGAATGTTTTTTGGGGCCCGTAAGCCACCTCCGGAGAGCTGCTGGAGGAGAGCAGATATGTACACAGAGCTTGTCTGCCCTTTGGGGCTGTTTGATTAGAGCATTTCCAGACCGACTTCCTTTGTGGAATGGAAGCTCTCAGTAAATATTTATAAAACATCTGCATGGTTGTGTTTATAAATAGGAAGACAGAAAATGTGAAGTTGTTATTCTCCAAGCAACCTTGACTTCAACCATGAAGTAGCTGCATTCTACCTACCTGGGTGGCATAAGTGCTCTTTGCTTTGCTGGCTGACCAAACAGCAAGATGATCTGAGCAGGTGCACGGGAAACAAGCAGGCTCTTCTTACTGTCTCCTGCTACCTGTACCTAGGTGCAGACCACTTGGAAGGATGTGAGGGCATCTCGGAGCCAGAACGGCAAAGGGAGAGAAGGATGTGCTGCAAACAACAAGCAATTGACTTTACATTAGCAGTTCTAAATATTAAAAGATGCTCTGTTCTTCCCTTCTTTTAAACTGAAGCTTTCAGGAGTTGAAGCTACTGAGAATTCAGTTGTAAGGTGCCAGTGTACATTTTCCTTAGCTCAGGGGCCTGAGAACCTCTCACTTCTTGTCAGAGGTATTGGGCATTGCCATCCATCCCCTGTGCTCGGGTTCCTGTTTCTTCTCTCTTTCTCTCCTGTATGTTATCACTCTCATTGTGAAGCTTCTATGAATCTGCTCTTTTCACCTAAGTACTTTCAAGAGTCTAGTGCAGAGACACAAAGATGATGAAGGGAGTGCTCCCTTAGGAGGAAAGGGTGAGAGAGCCTTGTTCCAGCTCGTGGCACCTCCCTTACTCTCTTACCTGGCTTTTCTCTGGTATGCATTTCAGGATTTGGAAAATAGAAAAATCTACTGGTATCTACTTGACCCCACTCGTCTCTCCAGCTACCTTCCTTTCTGCTGCCCCTTGCATTGTGCAACTGTTCTCCTGGTTGATGGTTTATTCCTGGACCGTCTCCAGCCTGGCTCTTGTTCTTTGTTACACTGAAGTAAAAATGTTCCTCTGTAGCTGAAGCTTGCGAGCGTGGCCTCTCTTGACTGAAATTGACTGGTGGTGTTGGCCCTGCTGCCGTTGAAGCTGTGTCTTCTGTCCTCCATCAGTTCTGTGGGGGAGGAAATGGTGTTCAAGAGGGCTTTACTGCTCATTATTTATAGAAGGTTGCAGGTTAGTCTGCTGCTTGCATGCAGGTAGGACTGCTCCAGGCGTATTTCCACTTCTCCAGATTAAACTCTTGGCCTTTCTCTTAAGTATTTATTTCAGGGGCCTCTATTTTTAGCTCCACCTTCCAAAGATTTGTGTTCAGGGATGCTTTTTCTGTTGTCTCATCATCCTTCTGTCAATCCTTACTGATGCTATTGGCATCCTGCACATCACTCAGTGTTACAGTTTGTGTACTGGCTTTGGATCCCATCTCAGTAGGTGCTGAATGCCTGCAAGCCTTTTGGGATTGTTCTGAGCATCACCTTCTGAAGCTGCACTTAATGTTTTGTGTAAGCTGATCAGCCTGTGAATTGCTAGAGCAATAAAGGTGGCCAGTGTGGTCACTGGCCTCTGCTCTAGCAGGTGGTAAAGCAAGGAGGTGGTGTGACCTCCATCTTTCAGGAGTAGTCTGCACATCAAGTAGGTTATCTGCCATGCTGTGTCTCACCCTTTTTACCTACCAAGGAGGCCAGAAGTGGGATGTCACCTGGTGTTTCAGCTACCGTGCCTTGGATTTTGGACCTTTCCTGAATCTTGTTTGTTGGGAATACTGCTGCAAAGGATTAGGTTTGATTCTGCTATCACTTGTTCTGTTTGGCTCCCTCTTCATTTGTTTTAAGTTTCTTTTCCACAGCCACCATGTAAACCTCTGCTCATTGCAAGAGTCCCTGGAGCTTATCTCCACCGTACCTGGTAGTACTCTTTCACTAGTGGCAATCAGTTTAATATAGATTAGTGGCAATATTCTACCCACTCAACATTTTCAGTGGATGACTTCTTGCCCTCTTCTGTACTTTTCCCTCAAACTTTTTGCAGCTCTATCCCAATATTGCCAAAATTATAATAATAATTTCAGACTTTATTCAACATGTTCAGAAATTTGGCGGGCCTCATGATGTTGGCCTACTGAGGGCTTAATAGAAATGTCCCTCACTGTTGACTTAGTGTATCTCATTGTCTGGTTCCTTCGTTCTGTAACTTGCTGCTTAAGCCAAAGCAGGAAGCTGCAGGGATTTGGGCACTGATGCTTATGGGCAGCACCTAGCACAGGGAGGATGCAGGACTGGAACTTCTGAATCCCCCAGGGAATACTAAGAGAAGGTCGTTTGTACCCTCCTACAAGAAGAGGAGTAAAGTAGCCCTTGAGATGGTTACTTGATCCCACATATTCTAGTTGTATGGGAAATAAGCTCACTCTTTTTCCCTACAACTTGTACAGAAGAATGTGCAACTGCTGCTTTTGGATGCTTTTAATGCAAAGAGCTTAAAGGGCAGGGATGAGGGGGGAGGAGGGAGGGTAGGGGATCATCTGAGGGAAGACCCAAATTCTTAGGTGTTCAACTGTGTATCTGTTGTCCGAGGCTGCTTCAGAAATCTGTTGCATCCCTGCTGTGCTCAGTTGGAACAAACTGGAGTTAGACTGTGTCTAATGGCTAGCAAGTGTAGCTTTTCCGTTTGTGTGTTTGTATTAAATTGGGAGAGTATTTGGCAAACTATTGTTTATATGTTGCTGTGGCAAACCTGTTCTATCTGGGCAGAGTGTTCTTAGTGTATGTCACAAAAATACTTGTCACTTATGTCAACAAGTCTGTGGCGGATGTTGTGTCTATAGACTTGTTTGTTCCCTTCCTTTAAATTTTTAAAGGCACATTCAGGCTTTGATATAATTTTCTATTTTGGGAGGAATATGTTCTGTTGAACTTTTGCTTTTCCCCATGACTCTGGAGTCAGTTCATTGCCCATTTTGATGTGATTTGTCTTGTGGCTGATTTTGTCTAAATACACTGAAATATTTAGACTGATAAAAGTAATTCTATGAAGCATTGCTCCTCTCCAGTATTCCTCATGTGTGCTTGTTCCTGAACATTTTGTCTTAATATATTTTTTTTCCACACTCCCAACTCTGACTGCTCTCTTCTCAGAGGTAATTAGTGACAGAACAAGAGGGAATGACTTCAAGCTGTGACTTGATATGTTTAGACTGGCTATTAGGAAATATTTTTTTTTTTTTCCACAGAAAGAGTGATCAGTCATTGGAATAGGCTGCCCAGGAAGGTGGTTGAGTCACCAACCCTGTGTGTGTTTAAAAGTCGTGTGGATGTGGTGCTTGGGGATATGGTTTAGAGTGAACCTTGTAGAGCAGAGCTGTCAGTTGGACTTGGTGATCCCTGAATGTTTGTGTGTGTGTCTGGTTTATCACTCAGAGTGCAGCTTCTAGGTCCTCAGCTGTGTTATCTTTGAGCAGTATTCACCACTGCTTAGTTTTCTGGCTATGTGCTTCTATCTGCCCTCTCTTACTGCTTAATTGTCTTTCAGTTTTGCACTTGATTTTTTGAAGAGAGTCTCCATTTCTGACAGTGTGTTTGGAGAGCTGAACTGCTGGGGAAGGTGGGTGTGAGTAGAAGGCAGAAGCAGGCTTTGTCTCAGCTGATTGATGGCCGTGTCTTTGGTGTGAACTATCTGCACTATTTACTGCTGTATGAGTTGAGCAAACTTAGTCACACCAGTGACTGTGCATGCATTTTGAAACTGCTGCTACTAGATCATTTCTGGCAAGTTCTCTTGAGTTAGAAGGCCTCAAAACCTTTGGAAATCATGGCAAGGGAAATGATAATATGGAAATACCTTCATGCATTTGAACAAAAGCTAAAGCTCTTCCCACTGGGAAGGGACCACACCGAGCCTCCAGTATTGCCAGTATAACCTGTGCCAGCATGTTTGGAAGCACACAGCTTACAGTGAGAGTTGGAATACTTATTTCAAATGCAATCTTTGGGTATTTGTCTGCCTTCAGGATTTCAAATGATGAGTTCACTTTCCCGAAGGAGAGAAAGAAGGGTTTGGGTGTGAGATTTCTGTGCGATGACCACGGGAAGATGTAAACTCTTAGTAGAGTAGTTTTGCCTTGCAACTTGATACAGGATGAGGAGAAGCTTTGTACTTCACTTCTGAGACATGTAGTCTTACTTGAAAGGGGTGACTCCACGTCTGTCAGGAGTTGTATGTGTGTATGGTGGAGTTTTCTGCTTGTGGTTTGGGTTTTTTTTGGTAGCCTATCAGTAGTTCAGCTGGCTTTGCCCAGCAGACCTGGGCCATAGCCTCTGGAAACACTCGTTCTCGCCTCTGCCCATTTCAGCTTGGGCCAAAAGCTCAGGCTTAGGGCAGTCTGCAAAGGAACGTGTTCCATAGCTGACATAAAACTTCACTATCTGTGCTCTCGGCTGTTTATTCTGAGCAGAACAGTTTGTCTGTTGTGCCTGTGCTGGAACACACATAATGATTCCCCAGCTCTGTTTGATTGCATCTCAGTGTGCCTGCCTCATACTTCCCATGTCTGTCTGTCCTTCTGTGTGTTTTCTGACAGGCTGGAAATGTATGAAAAGAGATGCAAGTGGTAAAAAGGCATGTTTGTACTCAAGAACTGCTTTAGCAGACGACACCATTTACAATGTCTCAGAACAGAAGCAGTGATTCTGGTTTTGTTTCTGATACTTTTGGATGTTCCCCCCCGTGTTGATCTTGTTTTGCTAGTTGGCATTCAAAGAGTATGCCTCAGGTAGCCTTGGCTTTTTCTTTTCCCTGTGCTGGAAATGTTGTGGCATTCTTGACTGCCAAGTCTTAGATGGGATGAATAATTGGATTCAGCTCTGAATACTGAATCTGATGCCTTCAGTTAGTCTGCTTGTACAGGTTCTTTGCCTTAAAAAAATGCCTCTCACCTTGGCTAACTTAATTGAGGCAAATTGATTGCTTTGGTTTATGCTTGGTCAAGCACATTTTGAAGTTATGTTCTGGAGATGTAAGCCTTCAGGTCTTGTGTAGGCAGCAGTTTGTATGCAATATCCTAGAAACAGACAGGAGAGTATGGGATGACTGTAGAAACAAACACACATTGCTAACCAACAAACAAAAATCTTCCTCCAAAAATAACTCGAACAAAACCAGGAAATAACCCTCAAAAAACCTCATGGCCAACCAAACTTCCTCCCTCCCCTTTTGCTTTAGGATAGAATGGTTTTGTTTTTTGGTTTTTTTTTTAACTCCCTGCCCATAGCCTTACCTGTTGGTTATTTTTGTCATAGAATGGTTTAGGTTGGAAGGGACCTCAAAGCTCATCCAGTTCCAACCCCCCTGCCATAGGCAGGGACACCTCCCACTAGAACAGGTTGCTCAAGGCCTCATCCAACCTGGTTTTGGACACCTCCAGGGAGGGAGCAGCCACAACCTCCCTTGGCATCGTGTTGCAGTATCTCATGTTTTGTGCTGCTCCTTAGTGCCAGCTATGTATTTTCAAAGGAAGGCTGTCAGGAAAGCATGCACAGAGAAGTTCCTATTTTCCATGTTGACCCTGGTGCATGCAGTGATGCCTTTTGGTGGCAATGTCTTGAAGATTCTTGGTAACATTTGAAGTTCTAGCCCCTGAAGTTTCATGATTCTATGCAAATATTGGCTTAGTTCAGTCTCCTTTCATGGCTCTAGTATTCCTAGTGTGAGGAAGAGCTTAGAAAACATGGGTCCTGAGGGCTTGGCAATCGAAACCTGAAAGGTGGATCCATCACTCATTAATTTGGTTTTTAAAAAAACTTTTTTTCTTTTTTTTCTTTATAATGAGCTGTGGTTTATGATTCCTGAATCCTTAGAACTGTCAGTATCGGGGATATTTTAAATCTGACAATCTTTATCACTGTGCCTTTTGCGGCTGCTTGTATCTGTGTGTTTAAAACTCCTTTTCTGTTTTAATTCAGGTGGCTCACCGAGGGCTGCGTTTCACTGCTTTTAGTAAATGAACAGGAGTTTTAGAAATCTCTAATTCTAAATGGAAGAGAGAATGAGAGGGAACAAGGCAAAGCCTGAAGCTTTTAGACTTGGTTTGCCCTGGTCTCTTAATGTCATGGATATTGAAAAGTGGGTGCCTTAATCTGGGGGCAAAAATGTGGGAGATGTGCAGTTTGCTGACACTGTGTTAGTTGTGACCTGCTTGCCTGGCAGAGAAGGGCTTGTTGAATTTTGCCTTCAGATTGCTGATGTCAAAGAGAAATGCCTTGTAAAGCTGTAATGAATGGCAGTTTAGAGTGCTTTGCTTCCTTTAGTTTTTATTTTATTTTCTTAACCCATCTCTTCAATCTCTTTGCAGGGGCCAGCTACCTGTGTAGCATTTTCAAGAGCTGGAGACTTATTTGCCTCTGGAGGTTCTGATGAGCAGGTATCTGACTAATTTATTTGATAGGTTTGTGTCTGGTTACTGTTGTCTCAAGGTCTTATTGCTTTGATAGAGGAAACAAACGTTAAAAGTAGTGAGAAATATTAAACATACTTTTCTTGCTGAGGAAGCACTTGAGATGGATTATGTGGGAATGGGTATGTACAACAGAGGAAACATTACCCTGAGTGTGGCCCTTCTTGTATTCTTTTCTGAGGCATCTGCTGCTGGGGAGTTTAAAAGTGTGTGAATGGCTGTGTTATATACCTTGAATGTCACAGGCTGTGCTGATGAATCATCCTCTGTTCTGGCACTGGCTGGTTCTGAGACAAGCATAGAGATAAGGCAAGCAGGCAGGTGTGCTTCCCCTAAATGCTCTTCTAAGCTCCACTGGTCTGCAGGGCTCTGCATTTCGTATTCTTTGATGCTCTCCTCCTCCCGTAGATCTTTCCTGTGTCTCATCAGAGATGCTATAGCTAAGCTATCTCCAGTGACTGACAGCAGGTGGTTTTGTGTGTGATTGGAGCTGAGTCTAGTCAGCAAGCCTCTTTATTAAAGGGAGCCTGGTGCAAAGCTGTGCTAATGCTGCAGCTGCACAGGTTTTTGGGTCAAAAGTGGACTTTTCTCTGCTGACCTTTATGTATACCAGGACTGAGAGCCTGGATGTCTTGTACTTCTGGTAGAGGGGTCTTGTGGATGAAGCAGTTGGTGGGGGGAGGGGAGATCTCTTCCATTTACTCCCAATTCTGTGCTGTAATCCAGATTCTTGTTTCTTTAAAAGCTGCTGGCTCTGGGTTTTGTTTTCTATTATCAGTGGGCCAAAGCAAAAAATGCCCCCAGTATGTGGGGACTCTGCTGAAGTGACTTGCTGGGCTCTCTGTGTAATCTATGTTTTTAGCTGAATACTGTCAAGGAGGAAACCGGTCCTAGGGCTGTAGCTTCTGACAGCTTTCATAAGCTGCTGCATCTTGAGTCTCTTTTGTATGTTTGCCAAGGTAGCTGCTACAGCTTGTTATCTTCTCTCAAGACCACTTTTTATTTAGGACTTCAAGCAGACTGATTTGAAGAGGTACATCTATGTTTTGTTTTGGCTTTTTTTTTTGTCTTACAAAATTTGAGTCACTAAATTAAGGTTTGCTCTTAATGCTTATTCAACATGAGTAGTAAATAAACGTTTTTGCTGCTATTTCTCTTAAAAGCCCTGATGTAGCTGGAAGCTGTACTTATATCACAATTCATTGCTACTTATTTCAATAGAAAACTTCAGCAATTTTATTTTTCCATTTCTAGGCACTGCCTAGAAAGGTGCTTTGTGAAGGTACATTTGTGGCGTGTAGGCTTACGTGACTTTGTTGTAGCTTGAGACTGTGTGCTTCTGTGCCCGTGTGCTGAGAAGGGTTACTGTTGCCTTTCCTGTGCTTAGTTCCCGTGAAGGAACTGCCTCTTTCCTCTTGGATCTGTGTGTGACAATGCAGGCAGTGCTTCCTTTTGTGTATTGAAATTTGAACATAAAATGCATGTATGCATGATAAAGAACATTCGTCTCATGTTGCCAGTCGTGTATCTATGAGAAGCTCTTCCAGCAGAATGAACCTTGCTGAATATTAGCTTTTGAATCCAAGGGAACGATGAGAAATAACAATCAAGAGCATCTCTACAAATCAAGAATTCTTCTGTGGGGCAATTTAGACATGTAGCCTGTTTAAGGAAGCATTTCTTAATTACTGAAGTGCAAACAGGATTGTTGAGTGAGCCTGCTGGAAGGAGGTGCCATTTGCACCCTGTGCTGCAAAGATGCTTGTTTTAGCATCATGTGAGTTGCTCTGCTGATGATATCAACAGACTTCAGCCCATAGTAGTGGGCTGAGTAAGTATCCCTTTTTCTGACATCAGTCTTCACTGAGCTGTGTTGCATAAGTCTTAGTCCCCAAGTTACACTATATGGCAGTGCCCATTTTGGTTGCAGTAGCACCTCCGTAGCTGTGAAGAGACAATCTGTACAAGAGAAGAGCATCACTTCTTTTACTGCTTTAACTCATTGGTTAACTATGCAACTACAACAGCAAAATGCTTCTATTTCATGTGAAGCAAGGATGACAATGTATAAGGGAAGAATAAGCACTAATATTTCTGGACACCTAAGAGACTTTCAGACTTCAGAAGTAAATGATTGTTGCTAAACCTTTTTTAGAATTTCAGAGCCACTGCTGAGGATTTTAGACCATGCTCTTGATATGGTGAAGTGGTTTATGTGTTAGAGGCCACTCTTCTGAAATAAATACTGCATTGTGGAGAGAGGATACCTGTAAGTGGGATTTAAATTTGGTATTCAACTAAAAAACTAGCCCAAGATTTCTAATGCTAGTCTGAAAATAGTAGCTCCTTTTTCTGTGAACAGCTCTCATGATAAACCAATGACTCTGGCACAGGGGAGATTTAAATGGAATGTTAGAAGGAAGCTCTTTACAGTGAGGGTGGAATGGGTTGTCCAGGGAGGTTGTGGCTGCTCCCTCCCTGGAGGTGTTCAAGGCCAGGTTGGAGGAGGCACTGAGCAACCTGTTCTAGTGGGAGGTGTCCCTGCCTATGGCAGGGGGTTGGAACTGGCTGATCTTTGAGGTCTCTTCCAACCTAAACCATTCTATGATTCTGTGTGGCTGCTAAGTGCTGTAATGCTAAGCATGGTCTTTGAAAGTACTCGTGATTTTAATCGTGTATTCTGCATGTGACTTTGAAGTTCTCTAGGTTGCTCTACTTTCATAATGTTCCTGACACAAAGAATGTTGGAAGAGGTCACTTACGCATTGAGAACTATTATGTGATGTCTATTCAGTAGCATATTTACAAATAACATCCTTAATTTAACCAAATGGCACAGCTTTCTTGGCTAAGCTTAGTGTGCATCTGCTGGCTTCTCTGATGTGTTGACGAAATTGACCTTTAAGCAAACAGAGATGGAAAATTTTTACTAAAGATAACTTTCTTCTGCAGGTAATGGTGTGGAAGACTAACTTTGATGCAGTAGATGTTCTGAAAACCCAGAAGACTGACACTAGTGTGGATGGAGCCTGTCACATTCTGGTAGGTCAGCCTGCAGAAATCATGTAGAGTTCTTTTCCAGTACTTTGTGCATTATAAAACCCCTTAAGATGTGCATTGAAATAAGCTGCTGAAGGGCACCCTTCAACAGTGACTAACCACTCTGCACACCTCTCCTTCCAACAAGACTTCTGCACAGCTTTGAAGAGATGCTTCTGCAACCAACTGTTTGTGTGATGCTCACAGACAAATCTTTGTCCCGTGGGCTTGATCTGCTCATGCTCTGAGCCTGTGTGAAACAGGGCACTGTAAATTCTTTGAGATGTAGCATCCTGATTTGGACAGTGTCCTGTTTTTAAAGAGCAGAGAGAAGCCATGCTGAGTCATGTAGAAGAGACATACTTTGGTTTGGGGACCTAAATTCTCTGAAAGGAGTGGCATTTTGAACTGCCCCTCAAAAGCAGCCTTTGTTTTGGGTGTGCAGGGTGGGAGCTGCTGATGCCAGCAGCACTGCCTAAATATAAAAATTTGGGAGGTTACTGTGTGATACGCAGCTTACAAAAGACTAAAAGTCAGTGGGATTCTTCCTTCCTATTTACTCCTTGGGAAATGCAATAGTATCTTTTGGTCTGGATAGTACAAATGATCCTTCCACTAGATCTGCCAAATTGGCTTTGAGCAAGAGATTTGTAAATAAAGTCTTTTCCCTACCAGAAGAGTTATCTGTGGCTAAAAAGCAGAGGTGATGGTGGCTTCAGTCAAGATCAGGGCTGGTAGTTGGCACAAGTAAGAAGATCATCTTAGTCAGCCAAGTCTCTTGATGAATTTCCAAAGTGTCATCTCTTTTATGCAGTTAAGAATGTTGTATTACCTTGGATATGCAGTGCAGCTCTGTCCTGCTTTGAAGGGCTGGGGTTACAATTCTTGTCTCTTTTCCGTCTGACTGGGGTTGCCAAAACCAATATAGTCTAAATATTTTGAGTGCTATCAGCTGTATCAAGGCTGCCTGTTACAAGAACAATCATGTAGTGTGCCAGAGTCTAAATCTTGTCTCTACTAAAGAGCTCGCTACACTTCAGGAGAATGGAAATGCAAACTATGATTAGTGCTCGATATCTTTGTATGTTAGCTCAATATCCTTGTATGCAGGAATGCAGCACTTTAATACTAAAGCAGTTCCCTTTTGAGCTTCAGCAACGTAGCCTGGGAGCTGATTTAAAATACCACGGGTTGAGTTCAAATTTAGAATTGGTATGAAATTGTTCTTTGCTGTTAAACAGAAACTATTATCTCTGAAAATGGCTTGGTTTGTTATTTTAAGTGGACCTGAGTGTGGAAATGTTGGCTCTGTGATAACTTGCCCATTCGTGGTGGTTTACCCTTTCCTGTCAAGTGAATTTCATGACTTTTCTGTTTCAGAACTGTATTATGCCAGGCTCTTTAAGAGTACTATCACTGCTGTAGCTTACTGCAAGAGCTAAATTTTGTCGTATATTCAACTCCTTGTTTGGCCTTTTAATAATGAAGTACCTGCTTTGATGGATCTTGTGTAGTTGATCAGCAGCTTTTCCTCACCAAAATCATACTTAAAAACTGCCACCTGTGGCTCTTGATTTCATGCCAGTGTCACTTTTTTCCCCTGAATGCAAAGCAAAGCTACGTCATCTTTCTCTGCTGCTCTTAGTGTACCAGAGGTATGTTTCTAGTAGGAAAATATTGGGATTTTGCAGATGTTTTGGGGGTGTAACTACATTTAAAACAGGCATGTAGGTTATAATGTGGGGTTGGTACCCCTAAAACACACAAACACTATTATCATAGAATCATAAAATGGTTTAGGTTGGAAGGGACCTCAAAGCTCATCCAGTTCCAACCCCCCATGTACCATAGTCAGGGACACCTCCCACTAGAACAGGTTGCTCAAGGCCTCATCCAACCTGGCCTTGAACACATCCAGGGAGAGAGCAGCCACAACCTCCCTCGGCAACCTGTGCCAGTGTCTCACCACCCTCACCATAAAGAGCTTCCTCCTAACATCCCATTTAAATCTCCTGTCTGCCAGTTTAAACCCATTACTCCTTGTCCTGTCATTACAAAACCTTGTGAATAGTCCCTCCCCAGCCCTCCTGTAGCCCCCTTCAGATACTGGAAGGCTACTATAAGGTCTCCTGGAAGCCTTCTCCTCTCCAGGCTGAAAAACCCCAAGTCTCTCAGCCTGTCTTTGTAGCAGAGGTGCTCCATCCCTCTGATCATCTTCGTGGCCCTCCTCTGGACTCTCTCCAATAGTTCCATGTGGTGGAAGCTTCAGAACTGCACACGTGAATCTGTTTGCACCCTTTGCTAAAGCCGGAGAGAGTATTTTTGCCATGAGAGCTTATGCTTCCTTGTGCAAAGAATAACTGAACACAGACATCAAAACTAGTTTGTTGTCAAGATGGACAGAAACAAGAAACCAATCCTGAATCACCTGTGGGATAAGAGGCATGAAATATTGTCCAGGTGAGCTTGAAAACAAACTTAGCCTAAAACAATGTTCAATTTCATAGGTAGTGAGAGACTAGAGCCTTTAGAAGATGCTGTTTTCTCAGGCAGCTGGTGAAAGTTCATTATGAATCAGGGTATTGGGGTTGATCTTCAAAGTTGCTCTGCCCACCTGCTTGTGTTTTCTGTAAATATGTGAGGCCTGGAAGTTGCAACTTGCTTTGGAAGTGAAACTGCTCTGTGCAAGGACTTAATGCAAATGAGAGAAACTCATAATGAGTGGGAATTGCAATCATGACTATGGTGTAAAAGCATAGAAAGGAAAGTGTGATAAAGCACTGAAACTGCCAGAAATATTTATAAATGTCTGTTATTGTAGATGTGAGACTTGAAATGTTACATCGGAATTCCAGTAGCTCTGAAATAAATGCTTACTCTTAAACCCTAAGCTAATAGTTAGCTGCTCTTAAGTGTTGCCTGATTGACTTGAAGACTGAAGTTAAGGGCAAGCAAGCATGATGCACTCATGATGCAAGTTGTATGAAACTGGGAAGAAATGAAGTCTTATGGTCCTGTGTCATGATCCTATAAGGATTTGTGCTTGCTCTGATCTAGAATCTAAGGGGTGAGAGTAAATGTATGCTTCAGTCTGTAATCCTGAATGGTGAGGACCTGAAGGAAAAACTTCCTCCTCATGTCCAGTCTGAATCTCCCCACCTCCAGCTTTGCTCCATTCCCCCTAGTCCTGACACTACCTTGCTTTGCAGGAATTGGATACAGGCTTCCAGGTGGTCCCTCTGATGGGTGAGAGTTTATTTTGCTGCTTCAGTAGTGAATTCTGCAACTCAAATATATGCAGCTTAAGTTTTTAGGTCCAGGCAGGACTCTGAGACACCTGCTCATGTGAGTGGATGTGCAAGGAGACTCAGCAGCAGGTAATGCCTTGGTAGGGCAATCTAGGAGATGTGGGCAGAGGTGCAGAGTTGTCCTCTGTCACTCTCTTGCCAAGAAGTCTTTCTGTTGTTTTGAAATTCAAGAGCACAAATATGTAAAATATCTTTAGCTCCTTGGAAATTAAATGGTTCTCAACTCTGGAGCTACCAAATTTGAAAGCTAATCTCATAGCAGACTTCACAAAGTGAAGTTTGGGAAGAGCAGCACTTAATAAAAAAGGACTTGTAAAGGTGTGTGTAGCCTGTGCCTCTTCAAATACATCTTTTGGTTAAGACAGGTACTTTAAGACAGCCTCTTTGACAAAGCTGGCCTTGACATTTTCTCCAGGCATTGAACTATGCTTGTTTTGGAAGAATTGCCACTGAAGAAACTGTTCCATTCAACATAATTGGAAACTAATTAAAAAAAAACCCTGATCTGATGATAAAGCTGACTGAGGGCTGTGACTGAACTTCCAGAGCTGGCTCCACCTCCCTCCTTTGCTGGCTCTGTTTTGTGTGGTGACCTTGAGTGCCTCCTCTCTCAGCCATGGTCTCCATGCTGACCACAGCAGTTGATTCTGTCAGCCACTTGTTCCCTGGGTAAATAAATTCCTTCTGAGTTACACATATACCAGATGTGTCTTTTCTCTTGTTGACCTTTTGACTCCCAAATTGGTAACTATCTCTAATTTTGGCATCCATTAATGCTTATGAATACTTTTGTACATATTTTCCTTTTTTTTTTTCTTTTTCCCCTTCCCTCACTTGCTGTGAAATCTCCTCCCAGGAATGAGTTCTGTTCTTCCACAGAGCTGCAACTCTTCACAATTGGATGTGAATATCTGTTGTCATTTGCTCTTCCTCCACCCCTTTCTATCTATTTATTTTTAAGTGTTGTGAGGGAAGAGTCCTGTATTCAACAGCAGGGGATTCAATCTTCAGCCTCCAGGAAAAATGTGGTCTGCAAAATGATCATCTTTCTTGATCCACTTGTCACCTTGTTTTTCTGAGGATGCATTCCCATCCCAGGAAGGCTTTGCCTGGTACAAGATTTGTCTTCCTCTTGGAATAGGTAGGCAGATTATTTATTTAAAAGAACAACGAGATGATGTTTCCACTGCTCTCTACCCTGCTTGGTATTGGTGGGAAGGAGTCTTGTTGTGACTGATCACAGGATGCTCAGGAGCTCCCAACCCACATCCTTCACAAGCAGTGCAGTTGCAGGTGGTTCCCCATAGCTACCCAGCTTTCACTGTCCTTTCACTGAAGGAAGCTTTCTCATGTCTTGTATTGTAACGTGAGCTTGTAATACTTTGCAGTGAGACAGTGGCTCAACAAGAACAGAGTGAAAGTCTTCTTCCTTCTCTGCTCTTTGTCACGTGGACAAAGCTGGATATCTACTTTGGCTTCTGCCTGAAGAGGCTGTGCTTGTAAACCTGGGGAGAGCTGAGAGTACATAATATTCTTTCATCATTCATATCCTTCCTTTTACGAGAGCAGCTGGAAATTCTTTCTGTGTAAGAAGTGCTCCTTTGGTGTCTTCACTCATCTTACTGACTGCCAGAGGTTTGGAGTGGGATGAACTCTGACCTCCAGAGGTAGCAGACACTTAGTTGACTAAGTTGCAGATCTGTTGTGGTAAGCAAGCCTGGCTAGTCAGGAATGCTTCCTTGACCCCTTCTTCTGTGGTTCAGCATCTTCAGACTCTGAGAAAGTAATCTTCATTGTGCTAGGATGGTCAGTAGGAACTGTGGGTAACGTGGGCCAGGAAGAGCACACTGCCCATTCATTTATAAACACATCTTTACCTGTGAGAGACAAACACTTGGTCTTGCGTTGTGTGTTCCCAAGCCCCTGGTACAAATAACCTGGTTCCAGCCCACAACATCAGGCAGAAAGGGATCAGTGTCACATCATCTGTTTTGTGGGTAGCCCCCGAGGGGGTAACCTCATGGTTTTTCTTTATTGAAAAGGCTGGACCTGAGAGAGCTTAAAGTCTGGCTTTAATTCACTGGAAAGTAAAGTCTAGCAGCAATATCAGACTTCCTCGTCTTGGGAAGCCCAAATTTATCTGAGCAGAACTTGATAGCTGTGTGCTTTGTGAAGCCTTGCTGCAAATTCTTCCTGTTTTCTGCATCTTAACTGCACTGTGAGGCTGCATCAGAGCAAAATAAATGGCTTTCTGTCACTTGACAGTGTCTATCTGACAAGCAGCTGGTACTGGAGCTCCTTTCTGGGATAGATCCCAGGAAGCCTCTGTTAATGGCCAACCCTCGAAGACTCTTTCAGGTGGTTTTCGTTGTTGTTGTTTCACTTCTTTTTTTGTTTGTTGTTATTATTGCTGTGTGAAACTGAATTTTTGGCAAGCTAATGGCTTTTGTCCCTGTGCTGTTGCTCTTTTCCCGAGTCTCTTTGCTTTGTTTTTCTCTTGATGTGGCCAATGTAAGGAAAAAAGGGTGTGCATGAGAAACAAATGAAAGCTTGTGCTCGCTCATTTTGTGCCTTAACATTTTTTGTGTGTTGTTTCTGATGTCGATGAAGGACCTAAAGAGAGAGGAAGAGATTGCCCTCAGGTTGGCTTTCTAAGAAGCTCTGAATGACTGCAACAGCTTTGCCTGTGAGTGGATGGGAGCAGCTGTGCTACTACAACTGTTTTCTCTTGTGTTCTGGTTTGACAAGACTTTTTAGCAGAAATAAGAGGATCAGCTTTTAATTTCTGTCATTTTACAGTGAATAGATTTGTTCTTTACAGCACTGGAACAATAAGGCAAGCCCTGACAAGTCATTATTGGTCAGAATAAAAATTACCTTTTAAGTTCAGCTTCTGAGGCTAATTAATGTAAATTCACCCACTTAGATTGCTGCTGTATGTGGCTTGTTTTAATGCTTGAGTCATAATTCAAAGAGAAGAGAGGGAGGCAAGATTTATATATTTATTTCTTTTCCCCAAGCTGCTGTTCTGTGTCAGCTTTGAGATAAAGACAAAAAAAATCTTTCAAAGCTTGAGCTGAGATCTCAGACTTTTCTGCTGCAATCCAAGCTTTAAGCAGGAGTAATGACAAATGGGGATGTTATAAGGTGTGTGCGTCCTTACATCCATGTACATAATATGTATTATTTATCCCGTGTGTGCCTGGGGCTTTTACTCTGTGTGTGTGTTACACAGCATATACATGCCTGTCTCACTAGGGACAAATGATTCTGGTGAAGAAAACAAGCTGGAGCTGGTTTTCACACTTTGGGATGTCAGTGTGTGGTGTCTTGCCTTGGAGATTCTTGGTTTTAGTGTAAAGAACAAAACAAAGCCCAAAAGCCCAACCCAAAGCTGAGGGTAAACACTTTGTTTCAGTGTTTAGCTACTTTTTCTTGGGTGTTTTTTCCCAAGAGCAACCTTACATGGGGCCAGGGAAGAGTTGCTTCAATTCTTGAGGATGTTTCTTACCTGTGGTTCTTGCATTTAGTGTTTTTTTTTTTCCTGTAATGGCTCATTTCCACAGAACTTCCTTGGATTTCTGCTGCTGTTACTCTCTAGTAGCAGTGTTAGGATAGCAAATTGAGCATCATCTGTGTAACTGAGCTTAATTTCACAGAAACACAGAACTTCAGAGGTTGGAAGGTATCTCTAGAGATGGAGGCCAATCCTCCTGCCAAAGCAGGATCACCTAGGGTAGTCTGCACAGGAATGCATCCAGGCAGGTTTTGGAAGTCTCCAAAGAGGGAGACTCCACAGCCTCTCTGGGCAGCCTGTTCCAGTGCTCTGTCACCCTCGCTATAAAGAAGTTTCTCCTCATGTTGAGACAAAACCTTCTGTGTTCCAATTTGTAGCTGTTGCTCCTTGTCTTATTGCTGCTGACCACTGAAAAGAGATTGTCCCCAGCCCCTTCACACCCACCCCTCAGATATTTGTACACACTAAGATCCTCTCAGTCTTCTCCAGAAGACTTTGTTTCTTACTAAATTCTGGAAGACCCCTTCATGCCTCTTAAGAAAACTACTGGCACTAATGTGAAGAGAGAATTGGTTAAGGAAGGTAAAATGCATGGGCAAATAAGGAAAAGAGAAAACTGAAGTGCTGAAGGCTACCATTAGCTCTTCCTTCTCACTAAATGCAGCCCAGCTTTGTTTTTTTTCGGACAGCTAGTAATCATTGTTGGACCTGTCTGTGCACTTTCACCCAGCTTCCAATACCTGCTTCCCATTTTAAATCATCACAGAAATAACATTTGTGCTTCTGAAAATGTAACACGTTGAAAACTTTGCCATTCCTCCATGTTTGTGGAAAGCTTTGTAGATATTTAAGATGTAACTCAGATTGGAAAGGAGCTGACTGTTTAAGGTTAGTTCTTACTATTTTATTGTTTTCCCTTAGTAGGACTGAATGAATGTAGTATTGCATTAATGACTGATAATTTGGGAACCACAGCTTTGCTGGAGTTGCTTGCTGGTTTTGGGTTGCCAAAGCTTATCAGGAACCTCTATTCTTTCCAGTGCTGGTTACACCCACACCCCTCCTTGGGAAATCAGTGCAGGGGGTCTACTTGCTTTCAACTTTTTGTACAAAACAAAGATCACACACACACAACAAAACCCCCATGAGCCTGATGTCAGCTGGCACACAACCAGCTGCTGCCCTGGTATGTATCATGCTGCTCAAAATAAACCAGCTGAAAGGTGTAGGGGGCATGGAGATTGGAGACTTTTCACTGTCTGCATAGGTGCCTTAGTTACCTTGAAAATCATGGTGCTAACGACTGTCATGGCTTAAAAGTGACACTTGCAGTGCACGGAAATAAGTTAAATGGATCAGCAGCCACTGGACCGAAGAGCAAGCTCACTGAAACATGGGAAGAGAACAGCTTATCCCTTCTGGCAGGCAGGGTGAGGACCTGCTGTTGGCTGGACATAGCCAAAGCATCACTTGCATGGACAGAATGCTGGTATTTCTGTAAACACATACAGATTTCAGTCCAAGTACAGCCTTCTGTATGTGGATAGGCTGG
The DNA here is from genome assembly GCA_013396835.1 of Psilopogon haemacephalus. Lineage (NCBI taxonomy): Eukaryota > Metazoa > Chordata > Aves > Piciformes > Megalaimidae > Psilopogon > Psilopogon haemacephalus. The sequence continues at coordinate 36,838 of VWZI01022958.1, forward strand.
TTTTATCCATGTTTAAATAAGCAGGAGGCCATTAGCTATTACCTCTGTTTCTTTCTTTTCTGCACCTTGGTCAGCAGAGCTGGATGGGGTGATGCTGCTTCACTTCAAACACACAAACCTTCTTCCATCTGCCTGCCTCTGCCAGTGGTTCACTTAGGCTTTGGCACAAGACCTTCAGATTTAAAGGGTTTTGAGATGTACTTATTACTTATTATTATTTTTTCTTGGGGTTATCACAGACTTAATAGTTATTGCTTATGGCAATACACATATTGCCAAAGAGGTGTCAAGTTTTAATGTTTTCACTGCGTATTTTCAGTAGCACCAAGAGGAAGAAGGGTTCTGTGTGAATTGTTTCTGGCCTCTTGCCTATCTGACCCAACATATCTTTTGATGTGAAGCAAAAATAAAAATGAAGTTGTGCTCTTTTCATCCCTTTTCTTTCTCCCTCCCCATCCTTCCCTTCTTATATTCCAACTCGAATCCCCAGATAAGAGGTAAGCAGGGATAAATTGTTTCACTAAGCAAATCCAAGTTGTGTCCTATTTCTAGTTGCTACTCTCTGCTGCTCTTGAGAGTACTGCAAGTTCGGAAGGATGTGAGTGCTCCAGAAACTTCAGTGGTGCCTCAGAGGAGAAATACTTTTCTACCCCAGAGAAACGTGCTTGTGCCTGCAGAGCTGTGCTCTGTGAAGGATGTTTGGTACCTAGTAGAGAGAAATGGAGTCACCTCTCAGTTTCAAGGAATCCTCCAGTCTAGCACTGTGTGCTCGATGTGGAGCTTACCTTGAGGCCGATGTGCTTCCACTGGATGTCACTGTTGCTCTCTGAAAACACATTCAAAGTGTCACTTTACCTGTGGTGAAAATGACTCTCCAAAGCAGAAGACTTTTAACGGTATTCCTCTCTCTTTTGGATTGGTAGGATTGAGATCCGAGTAAACAGTGTACACCACCTTTGGGAATTTTCTGCTCCTCTGTTTCTAGGGGAGTTTTTAGCTAAGATAGTAAATGTCATTGCACTTTGGGAATTTGAATGGGTTGGATGTCAGTACTGGATTGAATACACTGGATGTGTGTGTTGCTTGAAGGGAGTACTGTCCTTCCAGATACTCAAATTCAATTAGCTGCATTCTCTTTAAAAAAAAAAAAAACCCAACCACACAAAAAACAGTCAACCAATCCCAAAACAGATACACTGTGGAAACTGATTTTTAGGGACTTAAAGGTAAAGCTAAGCCTAGCTCCCCTGCACCCTTACAGTGGAGAGAAATGAAGGGAAGCAAAAAGAAGTATTTCCTCTGGATTAAATTTTAAGAATCCTTCTTACTAGTAGGGCTAAAATCCAGGTAGGTGTTTATCTTGCCAATATGTCTTCTACATGTAACTTCCTTGGAAAGCAAAATGGCATTTGCTTTAGTTGTCTGTTGTTTTACTACAGATGTATGTGTTGTGTAGTCAGGACTTGCCCTGCAGCCCCTGGTACAGTGTGATGATAGGCAGCCAGAATGCTGCTCAGTAAGACACCTCTGGAATGAAGGCTGATTAATTTTCCCCTTCCCCCAAGTAGTTGCACGGTGCTGTCTTTAAGTGGCTGCTATAAATAAATCACTTCTGTTTTCCCTTTGTCGCTGAGAGCTGTATTGTATTCTGAAACTGCTCATCTGTTCTTCCTCTAATGCTCAGCTGCTTCTTGCCATGCTCCCAGTGCTTAAACCTGCAGATGCTGTAAGCAGAGATTTGGTGACAAATGCATGGGTTGAGCTGAGCTGGGATAATCTGCACACTTCAGCTCTCACTAAAATAAGCAAAACCTCTGCAGCAGTGCTGTTGGTGCCTGCCCCCAGGATTCAGTTGGGTTTACTTGCAGGTGAGTCAGGTGGGGGCATGGGTATCCGTCACTGTGATGCTCTTGAGTACCCAGGGTGCCACAAAGCCCATGCATAGTTCAGGGCTCTTCCTGTATTTTTGCAAAGTGCTCAAACATCCATTAAGATTTAGATCATTAGTGGCTGGCTCACCACAAGGTACAGAGTGCTGTTAGGTTGAAGGTGGCTGGAATTTGGTCTGTGAGGGTTTGCTTGGTTGTTCTTGCAGACAGTATCAGGGAGGTGATTCCTCTTTTACAGAACTGGAAAATGTTTTGGTCTGGGGCAATTCAGTTCTTCCTCACTTGGGTGCACACATTTCCTTTCAGACCTACTGGCGCTTAGGTAGTGGTGAGTGCAAGCTGTAGCCTGGTTGTTACAGGAAAGTTTCCAAGTATTTCCCTCTTTTGTTAAGATGTAAAGGGCAAAGCTTTCCCTGGAGGACTCCACAGTGGTGCTTACCACTGTCAGCTTTCAAAACTGTGTGGAGGATTCAGTAACAGCAGCCTTACCACCTTCCTGACAGCTTCAGATGGTGTCACTGCTGTATTTGAGCTAGACAGAAGTCCAGGTGAGTGCTTAGGGCAGGCAGCCTGTCTCTGAGCATTGCAGTCTCTGTCCTTTTTTAACAAAGAAGAGTGAGTTTGAGCTCATCAAGCTGTTTGGCAGCTTTCTAAGATGAGACTCAAATGGAATTCTGGATGTCCATTTGGATGTAGGCTACTCTTAAAAATGCCTCATCATCTGCTTTGTGAAGTCCTGCCTTTCCTTTCCTGTAGAGAAAAAAAAAAAAAAAAAAAAAAACCCCAAAAGGATTGAAAAAAAGACCCCAAAACCACCAACACCACCCTGGTTTTCTCCTTGATGTCATGGTATGAAGGCCATGGTGTCATTGTTGCTCTCTGTTCACAAGGCTTGTGTTAGCTAGTAGCAGAGGGACCTGCTTTGGGTAGTGCCAGTACAAAAATAATCTACTTGGGCTCCTCAGCCTCTTCAGAAGAAGTGAGTGAAATGAATCTGGTGAATCAGATCCAGCTGGGTACAAATGCTGTGCTTCAGTGTGTGTCTTTGAGATGCAGCCTGCATCTCTGCCTTGGCTGAATTGGCTGTCAGCTGATCCTTTGCTGCTGTCCTGCTGCTGCTCTGTACAGCATGGGCTGCATTTGCAGTTTGAAACACTTCTGTCTGATGTAGCTGAGAGTTTGCAGGCATTCTCAGGGAGCTCCACCTTGTGCTGAATGTGCTTGTGCTGGGCAAATGCAGGCTTAACCCTTGCTGAATGCTGTATATAGGGCTCCTCTTTGAGAAGCCTACCTGGATGCGTCCCAGAATTCAGACTGCACTAGGTGGGTAGGATGATGAGCAAAGTGGCTTCAGTTTCTCTGCTTGTTTGTGGGCAGCGATTCCAAGTGCTGTCTGTAGGTATGGATGTTGGATCCTTTGTTTTTCCACCTGCTGTGGCAGGGTAGGCTGATTAGAAAGTGCTTGGGCCTTACAACTGAATATTCAAAGACCTAGGTCAGTTGAAAGGCTGCCTTCTGGAAGTCACAGTTGATGATACATTGACACAGTTTTTATTTGGTGGCTGAATGTGTCCCTACTTTAGGTGGATGAACCATCTTAGAATTTCCTTGCTGAAGGAACCTGGAGCTGGTGAATCTTCTTGATGATGATGTCTGGTAAGGAACTGTTCAGGCATCTGTGGTGGTTGGAGTAGGGCAGTATGTTGTATTGTCATGCTTCTGTTTTTAAATGTAGGTACAGTTCTGTTCTTGGGGGTGTTGCCACCATTCAGAGTGCCTAAGGAGCCCACATGATCCTTGTGAAGGTGGCTTGCTTGGCTTTTCCTGGAGGTGGTACCTAGCCTGTGAGCTGATCAGCAGAGCATAGTATCTATGACAAAAAGCTTCTGTTGCCACTGGTTTCAACTTGACACGATGAAGGACCCACCTGACCTTGAAGCCTCAGGTGTGGGACATCTTTGCAGTAGTGCCCTTACAAACATGGCAGACTCTGAAGCTTTGTGGACTGTAGCAAAGAGAAGATCAACTGGAGTTCAACACAGCAGGTTTTTTTCCTGAGAAGCTGTCTGACATGTGGTGTAAAGAGAGAGGGAGAGACTGTGTTGGTGCAGTGGCTTTTCTGCTTCTATGAGTCAGCTTTGTCTAATGGGTTTTGAAGTGGATAGCTCATCATTGCTTGGGGTTTTTAAGTGCAGGTTGCATGCAGTGTTAGCTTGCTCAGATTTCTGCTGTGCCATGATTGACTGGCCTAAAGTCACATCATCAAAATAGGGTGGTTAGCCTTAAAATAACAAGAAAACATGGCTTTTCATGCTCGTTAGCCATTGAGAAAGCACTGTTTGGGGGGCTACTTTTGTTTTGGTGTTTGGTTTTGTTTTTTTTTTTTTCTTTTGAATGTAAACAGCAAATAGCAGCTCTGTAAGGCTTTCTCACATCTCTGCAAGAATGTATTTTAGTTGATTGAATGCATCATGTGGCTCTTGGGCTACCTGCAGCACAGGAGCAGCTGGAGTGCGGCTCCCATGCTGAGGCTGTGCAGTGTGACCCGGAGCGTGAGTTGTGTTGGTCTAGGGCCCGAAGATAATCCAAATTATCCAAGCAAGTAGGAGGAAGCAAATTAGTAGAGTCTGGTGTGGCTGGTACCACCTGATACACAGCTGCCTCCCAAGCCCAAAGTGGAGTGCAGTGATCCCTGTGGAGCAGTTGTTCTATCTGTCTTCTAAACCTTTCTCTTCTTTTCCTCTTCCTTATGCAAAACTGGTCTTGTGATATGTGGCTGTTTGGGGATTGCTTGGTTGTCAGGATCTGGGAGAGTCCTTGGCCCTTACTAGCAAGTTTACTGGACAGCAGCAAGCTGTTCTCCTGGCAAAGCCTACTACTGCTGTGTCCTGTTCCTTCCCAACCCCTGCAATCTTCCCTGTGTAGTCACATTTTGGTAGGTTGCACTGTTTGCTGTTTGTTTTGCCTAACTGTAGGTCTGGATCTCAGCCTTGGGAGCCTTTCTGTGGCTTAAGTCAGTGATGTCCAGCAGTGCAAGGGTTTGTAATATATACACAAATATCTATCTATCTATATATATACACACACACATGTGTGTGTATGTGTTTGTGTGTGTATTTAGAAGTGTAGGTGTGCATATATGTCTTCATGAGGAACTAAACAGTTTAGGGGTTAAAGTTTTCTGTGAGCTGGTCTAGGATCTCCTCGCAGCTTAGTTGCACATCTCATACACCTGACAACAAACAGAAGTGAGCAGGTAAAGGGATACAGCACTGGTGGGAAATGCATTCAGTATGTTGGGGATGAGAGAAGAGAGAGAAGCAAATCTTCATTCCTTGCTTAGGAAAAAACACATGGGGGAGAACTTTGAGACCGTTTTTCAGACTGACAGAATTTCTTGCTGCTTTGTTGATTTTAAAACTTCAGTCACAGATGTAATAAGGGCATGGGATGGAGCCTACACCAGGCCACCGAGAACTAAGTTTTGACTGCTGAGATCTTGGTTTTAGATTTTTAAATCTTGTCTGGTAGTGTAAATTGAGAAACTCATGTCTGCAATTGCTTAATCAATTGGCTACCTTGTTTAGTTAAACTCTGAACTACTTTTACTGGCAGTAATGCTGATAAATGATGCAAATAATCTTTGTTCTGGAAGGAAGATACCATTTTGAAAAGAAAAGCAAAGAAGAATGAGTTCTCTAGTAGAGATCTATTTGTGCTTTTGAAACGTAATTTATTCTGAATGAAATATCCAAGCTTGCATAACTAAAACTGTTTAAATTGAAACATCAAAGTAAACTCATTCTTAACCTTACTGAGGAGGGAAAACCAGTTCAAGATATAAACAAAATAAGAATTGCTAAATCAAAACTGCCTTTCTTGTTACATATTGGAGTGTCTTGCTTCTGCTGAACTTTGCAGCAGTGCAGCATTCTTGCCTTCATACAACTACCAAACAGAGTCAAAGAACAGGTTGGAAGGGACTCAGCTGTCATCTACTCCAACCTTTCTGCCATGGGCAGGGACACTTCTCAACGAGACCAGTTCACTTAAGGCCTCATCCAACTTGGCCTTGAACACCCCCAGAGAGGAGGCATCCACAACCTCCCTGGGCAACCTATTCCAGAGTCCTAACACCCTTGTACTGAAGAACTTCTTCCTAAGATCCAGTCTAAATCTGTTCTCCCTCAGGTTAAAAAACATGGAGAGAGGTTTTTACTTTAATAATTGGACTCCTCAATTCTTAAAATGTGGGTGTTGTGCTTCCATGTGGCTTCAGTGAGTCTTTACTTACCTGCACAGTCCGTGCCTCTGTACCACCTGCGCAGAGAGAACCTGAACCTTGCAGGATTGCTTCATGATTGGTATTTAAGGTTTGCTTTTCCTGACGGTTTAAGACTCAAACCTAAGCAAACGAAACAAACAACAAAACCAACCTCCCCCGAATAAAGAAAACCCAAACAAAAGCTAAACCAGGACAAACAATAAAAATCCCTCCACCTGAGGAAGGCAGGCAGCTCTGCAGCAGCTTCTCCTTGTCCAGCTGAAGCAAGAACAAACAATTCCTCTTTTCCTTTGCCTCTTTTTGATAGCATAGGCTGTCCCAGAATAAACTGTACTTTGGTGTTCACCTGCCACCAAACAGAAGTGTTTGTCCTGTTGTTTGCATCGCAGTAGCAGATGATGTCTTTTTATTTTTCTAGCAGTCAGAAACAGATTCTGGTGCTAATCTCAAGGAAACAACAACTCAGGATTCTGGTGGGAAGGAGGAGCAGCAAGAGAAGGAGAACTGTCTTGCAAATACTTTGGAGCTTCTTAAGGAACAACTGCTTATTCTGACTCAGGTATGGTGTGTTCTCTAATTTTGCAGTGAAAAAGGTTCCTCTGACTGGAAGGATTGGCAACGTTTTACAATGCTTTCATAGAAGTGCAGCTACTTCAGAATTTCTACTTTGTAGTAGCTTTTAAAATAAATCTGTCTTCAAAATCTGCCTTTTTCTGCTTGTCAGCTTAGTTCTATTCGTTTTCTCAATGCTGACTTTCAGCTCAGGCTGTGTTCTTCCCCCAGTTCCTTTTATGCTGCAGTGTAGCAGAGCACAACTTGAGCCAGCTGGGGTACCCTGTGCTATTAGCCAAGATTTATCTGAGGTGATGCTCAGAGGCACTGGCAGTAGGACTCTGTTTTGGTGAATTATCTCTCTCTTCCCTCCCCCAATATGCTGTAGTCTGTAGGTAAACTCTGTTCAGATCCTGCTCCTTTCCCCCACCCAAGGTTCACCTACACAGTCCAATTTCTGCAGTGTTCTCCACCCGTCAACAAGTCTGGGCTCCTCTGTGCCTCATCTCTGAAACATGCTTCTCACCCACAGGTAGTGAACAGCTAATGCCTTGCTTAAGCATTACCATACAGCCCTTCCCAGTCACCAAGCAATGTTGGAACAGTGCCAGCCATTAATGGTGATCATCACACTGTGTGTTTACTTCAGAATTTGGGGATGGAGCTATTTTTGTTTAACTGATAGCTGCTTATTGCTCCTCTGAAGAAATTCCCTTGCTGATTGTTGTCTGGGGCTGAACTGCAGCATTTTTGAGGTATGTGAGAAGTGGGAGAAAGCATGGGACAGTAAACACAGCTGATCTCCTATAGCTGAGGCCATGGCTGTAGGATGGAAAAATCTGTGGGAGACTTCTTCTGCGAGTTTGTTTCTGAGAAGAACAAGCGGGTCTTGAACACTTGATATTGAACATACTGATTACTAATCTATGTTACCTCTCTGCTCTTGAGAAGAAGTACTTGTCAAAAAGGGTAAGATAATGGGTTGGAGTGCCTGTCAGGTGATTGAAGTAGGACTGATAAACAGGGATTAAAAAGCATTCCAGGGCTACAGACAGTTAAAATAGTGTAGGATGAAACCCAAAAGGTATTTAAGTTCATTTGGCAGAGGGGCAAGAAAGCACTTTCCTGCTGTCTGTAAAACATGGAGCTCTGGAGTGGAGGGGAAAAAAACTTGTATGACATGAGACCTTTATGAATGTGAGTAAAATGCAGCCCAGTGGATGCACAAAGTATTAGTGTATTTGTCTCCCTGTTAAGTCTAGAATGCAATTTTTACCTTTCCTGCCACTAGAGAGGTGATTCTGCCACTTTACTCTGCTGAGACCTTACCTGGAGCAGTGTCCAGGTCTGGAGGGAGTCCTCAATATAGCAAAGACACGGATCTAATGGAGTAGGTCCAGAGGAGGGCTATGAAAAATGATGGGGTTGGAGCACCTCTGCTGTAAGGATAGGCTGATGGAGCTGGGATTGTTCAGCCTGGAGAAGGCTCCAGAGAGACCCAATAGCAGCCTTCCAGTACCTAAAGGGAGCCTACAAGAAGACTGGAGAGAGACTGTTTCCGAAGGCCTGTAGTGATAGGATGAGGGACAAGGGCTTCAAACTAGAGAAGGGTAGATTTAGATTAAGTGTTAAGAACAGGTTTTTTGCCATGAGGGTAGTGGAACACTGGAACAGGTTGTCTGGGGATGTAGTTGAGGCTCAGTCACTGGAGATATTCAAGGTGAAGCTTGACAGGGCTCTGGTATCCTGATCTAATGGAGGATGTCCCTGCTGACTGTAGTGGGGGTTGGACTAGATGCCCTTTGGGAGGTCCCTGATTCTGTGGTTACATAAATCAGATCCACACTTCTGGTGATGGATATGTGATGGCTCCTTTTCAGCTTCATAGGTGCAGTAAACCGTGTGTGTGGAAATTAAACTAGTTAGAAGTAAAGCAAACATCCCTCTGGAAGATGTTGTGTAACCATAGAAAAGAGAAATTGAGATCAGTGGGGGAGGAATAAATTAGTGGATTATAGGATAAAATGAGAAATAGGCCTGGAATTTATAGTAAAAAACCTAAACCAATGTCCTCAGTAATTCTGCATTCAGCTACCTTTTACCTATGTGTAACTTCTTTTGCCATGCTTGAAATTCTTAATTTCCCATTGGTTCTAATCTTTGTATGTTTCAAAGCATTTGTACAGGTAGATGTTCCAAACACTGTTGGAATGGTTTCATAATTCACACAGTGAAATGAGCCTGGAAGAAGTTCTTAAAATAAGGGAGAGGGTCCTCAGTGGGGAGGGATTCAGGCAGGAAGCAAGGCAGAGCTATGGGAGGTAACTCTGGAGGGCATCTGCTAGCATAGCTAAACTCTTGTTTTTTCCAGTGCTGATGTCCTGTAAGAGAAGAGAATGCAGCTCTGGCAGAGCCACTGTTAACCCTTTTTCATGCAATTAGGTGTTGATCAGGAGCCACAGTCTGCTGATTTGCTAGCAGAGATCATAGAATGGCTTAGCTTGGAAGAGACCTCAAAAGTAATTTACTTTAACCTCTCTGCCATGGACAGGGATGCCTTTCAACTAGACTTGGTTGCTCAAGGCCTCATCCAACCTGGTGTGGAACACCTCCAGGGAAGGGGCATCCACGACCTCCCTGGGCAGCCCATTCCAGAGTTTCGCCACCCATATACTGAAGAACTTTGTCCTAAGATCCAGTCTAAACCTCATTGCTGTCAGATTAAAATCATTCATCCTTGTCCTGTTGCTAGAAACCCTTAGGGAAAAGTCCTTCGTCAGCCTTCCTGTAAGATCCCTTCAAGTACTGGAAGCCATCAATAAGTTCACCCCACAGTCTTCTCTTCTCCAGGCTGCAGATGATTCAAGAGACATGGAAGCAGTGGCTGGTTGTCTTTCTGAGGCGTTTCTGCCAAAGCACCACTCTGTGCAGCTCCTTGCACACAGCAGATTCAAACCAGTGTGCGTTTCAGACCTGCTGATGTCTTTTTGTGAAAAGATGGAGTTCTTCAGCCTGGAGAAGAGAAGGCTTCAGGGAGACCTGGAGGACACCACTGCTGAAGATAAAAGCTTTCAGAAATAATTCATAGCAGGTGTCAGCACTTGAAGGGCTGAAGCTGCTCCTAGGGCTCTGCCATAAAGCATTAGTCCATCATTCCTGAGAGCTGTCTTGGTTAAAGAAAACACCAGTGGCATAAGTAGAGCCATACAGTTGAAGGGAAAGGACTGTCCCAGTGATACTGAGACATTCAAAACCCACCCGGACATGTTCCTGTGTGACCTGCTCTAGGGGATCCTGCTCTGACAGAGAGGTTGGACTAGATGATCTGTTGAAGTCTCTTATGGCCTCTAATGTTCTGTGATTTCCAGAACCCATCTGTTGATGTAGCTGTCCACAGGATTTTCAGGAATTTGATTTGTTCGTTCTGTGGAAGCTTGGGTGTATTTCTGATGTAGTACTCTGAGTTCTGGCACTCTTTGTTATTGTTGTAGTTCCCAACATCGTGTAAACATGATGTAATGTACCAGCAGGGAAAGCATAAAGTTGTGATAAACTGCTTTGGGAAATTATGCAGATATAAACCTCATTTGTTTTCCTGATGCTTTTTTCAGGGTTTATCATGTAGAGGTGTGAAAGAGAGCAAGTACTAAAAATTTCTGCTGAAAAAAGGTAATAGAAAGACATCAACTGAAGGCTGTCATCCCCTGCCAGTGCACAGCTTTGTTCTCAGCTGCCTGCTGGAAGCCACATTGCCTGCCACTCACTGATTGTCAGTACCTACCCTCTGCTGACAATGGATTTCCAGATGAAGTGGGGTGTCATGTACTTGGAGGCAGCAGGATTGTTTATATTCCCTGAAGAGGTCTCTTCCTGCCAGGCACCAATAGCAAGTAGCAGCACAGAGGCTGTGCCCTGCGCAGCAGGATCCACTTGAGCAGACCTGCTCCTTCACTTAGGCACTTCAGCTCTTCTGACAGAAAAATGGATCAGCATAAGCTAGTGGAACTGCTGCAGCAAACAGATATGGGCCACTCCGATTCACAAAGCTTCATTTTTTTTATTCGTTGACTTTGTGTTTTCATTCTTTAGGGTTTTGGCAGCTTCCTTTAATCTTCTCTTCTTCCAGAATTCTGCCAGGACATCTTTCCTTTTACTTGTAAGGAAATGATCTGCTGTGACCTGACAGGGTCTTTGTATTTTTTTGTTTCCAAACATGGTTTGTGTCTGAGCAGACTTCACATGCAAATAAAGAAGTAAATCTTTGGCTGCAGAAGAGCAGCACATGCTAATAATTCTGTTGCCTTGAAGGATGGAGTGAAGTTGAGCCTGACATAAGCTGGTTGTTTTCCCATAGTTATGAGTTACATAAAGATACCCCCATGCACCTTTTCAGGAAAGCAGGCAATTCAAATCTGGCACAGGAATGAGGAAGAGGAGTGTAATGAATGTAGTCTGCTCTGCTCCTCCCTTTCCTGCAGCAAAGTATCTCATCAGCACCCCAGTTTTTAAAAGTCCTGCTCTTTATTGGTGTTTCAGAGCTGTGAAAAGGAGGAATCAAAGACTGGATCTCAGTGCCTGTATGAAGAGATGGGCTGATTATTCCAGTTTAAGGGGGAAACAGGGTTATTTTATCTCTTGGATAGTTTCCTGGAACAGGAAGGTGTGTTTTGACTGAAACACAGATGAGACAGATACCAATAGTTTCATAGTTCAAATGTGTTTTCTGCACTTGCAGCTCAACTGCGTTTCTGAAAGAAGGTCACCTGGGAGTAACCCTCTTGGCTGCAGTGGAAAACTTGGCATTTGCAGTGGTCAGAGAGCTTCTGTACTCCTGCCCTCACTTCAAGCACCTGCAGCTGCCATGTTCACTCTTGACCTGTAGCACTAGTGGGCCATGGGAACCAAGGCAAAAGCTGCTTCTTTTACATGGGGGGGAAGATGTCTGCTTCAAAGGAAGAGTTCAGAATCAGGTTAGCATCAAAATTCATAAATAGTTGCCATAATCCACCCACAGAAAACAGCTTTCTATACTTCCCAGTAACAGCTTTCTATACTTAGGCCCAGACAGCAACCGTGTGCTGGGCTGCATTAAGAGAAGCATTGCCAGCAGGGCAAAGGGGGGGATTCTGCCCCTTTACTCCGCTCTCGTCAGACCCCACCTGGAGTACTGAGTGCAGTTCTGGAGCCCACAAGACAGACATGCAACTGTCGGAGAGAGTCCAGAAGAGGGCCACAAAGATGATCGGAGGGATGGGGCACCTCTGCTATGAGGACAGGCTGAGGGAGTTGGGGCTCTGCAGCCTGGAGAAGAGAAGGCTTTGAGGAGACCTTATAGCAGCCTTCCAGTATCTGAAGGGGGCCTACAGGAGGGCAGGGGAGGGACTGTTCACAGGGTCTTGTAATGACAGGTGGAAGGGTAATGGGTTTAAACTGGCAGAGGGGAGATTTAAACTGGATGTTAAGAGGAAGCTCTTTATGGTGAGGGTGGTGAGACACTGGCACAGGTTGCTGAGGGAGGTTGTGTCTGCTCCCTCCCTGGAGGTGTTCAAGGGCAGGCTGGATGAGGCTTTGAGCGATCTGATCTAGTGGGAGGTGTCCCTGCCTATGGCAGGGGGTTGAAACTGGATGATCTTTGAGGTCCCTTCCAACCTAAACCATTTTATGATTCCCCAAGCTAATCTGCCATTGAAACTGGGAGAAAACAACACATTGGAATGGAGAAGACTAATACATCTGTAAAATAATTCAAGTCTGAACTGAAGGGCAGTCTAGCTCCTGTGAGACTAAAGGAGTATTTCACTCCAGAAAAGCTTACGGAGGGGGAGAAGTTTTTACAATTGAATTTTTCAGTGTCAAAAAAAGAGACTTGCACAAAAGTGAGTTGCTTTTTAATTAAAACTGAAAAATGCTTGTGTGTGGTGCTTCAAATGAAAACAAGTTACATCAGATTTGTTACTCCTGGGTTTTTTGAGATGGGGGCTCCAAAGCCTGTGTTGGTGAGGAGCAAATGTGAGCCCGCTCTTCTGAGAGGTATTGAATGTAGATGAAGCAGCTGCTGTAGTAAAAGAAATACTTTTATCACTTCAAGTAGTTACAAGTCAAGAAGAAAGCTGGTAGCTTTTTTGTGGTTTTAGGTGGTGTTGGTGTTTCTTTGGTGGGGTGTTTTGGTAAAGAGGGGCTCGTAGGTGCTGCAAGCTCTGGTTTGTGCAGATGTCTTGGTTTCCATGTTGCTCTCAAGACCTGAACACCAACTGCCTGCAGGTGGACCCAGCACCCAGGATGAAGCCCACAGGCAGTTATTACTTCCAAATAAATGGTTTGAAATCTGCAGCACAAAACACTAATAAGAACAATTTCCATCTGAAAAATCTGTGAAAGGCCAGAGGAACTTGGCTTTTAAATCTTGATGTAAAGGGGGTCGACTCATAAAAAATAGCCTCTCTACCATCTCCTGGAGATGCAGTGGCTTTGATCCCTCACTCAAAACAAGCCAAGTACCCTGGTTGTTGCCAATCATCTGTGTAATATCAGACCTACTTTTTTTCTGAAACTCACATCCAAAATATGCTTTTTACAAAATCTCTAAGCCCAAATTACAAATGCTGTATTCTTCTAGGAGCGCCTAAATGAAGTGCACTCCTAGGGAGATTGCTGTTAGCATGACATAGTCTAAAGACTGGCTGCTCAGAAGTCCTGATCATTTCCTTGGAAGTTCACAGGACCTTCATTTTCCATGATCCTTCAATGGGAGGAATACTGAACACCTCCCACAATTTGTTTTCACCAGCAGACCTTTAAAGTTAATACAAATTGCTACTCAGCCATTGGGTACCTGCGGCTGGGTTAGTTTAGCTGGGTGATTTGCATCCTTTCAGAGGAAGATTGGTTGGCAGGGGAAGGATATGGGAAGTGTTTGAAGTCTTTGTGGCTGGCGGAGACCTCTAGCCATTTGTATTGTAACCTCTGTATTGTGTGGTTGCTCTCATGGTATGTGCATGGGTGTTTTGTTGTAGATCATCACAGCTTGCTGCTGGGTGGTGAATCTCAAAGCTCTCTGACCCTTTTTGCTGTGCTGGTCTAGTACCAAGAGATCTAGGAGCTCTGTACCAGGGAAGTTGCCTGTACCTGTGGTGGAGTTTGCAGCCATTCTCTTCCAGAAACTTTCAGGAGCCATTGCAAGTGCCGTGACTGTAGTTTTGGCTGATCAGCCGTCAAGACTGAAGCACATAGTGTAATGTGTTTTTAGGAAGAGGGCTGTGGATGGAAAGGCTACAGGTGGCTTGTGTACTTTTGTGAGCCCCAAGCTGTGCAGAAGAAACTGGCTGCGCCTCTGGCTCATCTTCTTTGTGGCTGGGATTATTTAATGCAGAGGACAAGATCCTTTTCTTTCCTCCAGTGTGCCTTTGGTCGCTGTTACTGGTCCTGACCGTGCAGTTTGGGCTGGCAAAGGGGTTGCTATGAGAATTTCTGGGTACTCTGGTACAGTTTTGCTGTTGTAAAAAGCACAGAAACCACTGCAAGGGATGGATTGTCATCACTATACTGAGTCTATTGCATGAGCAGACTAAAGTGGCTCCTATAATTTAGTTAAAGGGTTGGTTAACTGTGATTGAAGCACTGCAGAAAGTGGAGTTTACCGGGAGGTGGAAGAAGAGGTGGCAGCTGATAGTAACAGAGTCAAAGTGGTTTGGATTGGAAGTTCCCTTAAAGATTACCCGGTTCCAACACCCCTGCCATGAGCAGGAAAATTTCCTGCTGCACTATATTGCTCAAGGCACCATCCAGCCTGGCCTTGAGCACTTCTAGGCAATGAGGCATTCACCAGTTCTCTGGGCAGCCCATTCCAGTTTCTCACCCCTCTCACAGTAATAGTAATGAGGGGTTAGCTGAGCAGCAGTGCTCTTGAATTTTGTAACTGCCTACTTCCTTCTTGCAGTGCTTCAGGCTGCTGAGTATTCATAGTTCTTTGCTCTTCAAGTATTGTGAGTAGCACAGATTAGTTGGCTGAAGAGAGCTGCTGGGACTTTTTGCTCTTCACCCTGCATTAGAGAAGAGGCATTGAGGTGATTCAGCCACATGACCCCTTGAACAGATCTAGAGCTCTGTGTAGGGATCCTGCTGATGTGACACTAAATGAATGTGCAGAACTGTGCATAGGGCACTTGTGAGACTTCCTAACCCACAGCTACACAGCAGCCCTGACTGATGCATTCCTGCCTAGCCACACTACAGCTCAATGTTTTATAGTAATGAATATAAAGATTTGTGGAACTGTAATACAAAGGTTTGCTATCAATAAACCAGGAAAATTGGTGAAGTTGCAGCAACGAAAGACTGGGGGGAAGACTGAAGCACTCCACAAGCTGCTAACTTCATTCTGAAATTGTCAGCAGCTTGGTGTGAAATATCCTATGCAGATAGGCTTTGTGAGAACTTCCCTTAGAGGTTGCATTCAAAGAGCTGAGATGATGGTGAGTAGCTACAGAACTTACATAAAATGTCTCTAGGGTAGCAGACCTTGTTTTAGTTGGAGCAGATGAGGAGCTATCACTTCTTTAGAAATCATTTCACAGTTGAAAACAAAACTAAGCAGAACAACAACAAACCAACCCACCTTGGTTGTGCATTTGATCTCAGATTAAGGCTTTGGCCACTGGCATGCGGCTTCGCCTGGCATGCACAAAGCTTGGCATGTGTTCATTTGCTACAGAAAGTGTTACTAGCTCTGGCTTCATACCTTTCTGCACTCCAGAATCCAAGGCTTACTTCCTTGGGTAGTCTGAGCTGCCAGCTTGGAAAATGTTTCTGAGTGTGCTGAGTATCTGTAACTGTTTCAGATCCCATCTCAAAGCTGCTTAAGATCTAGCTTGTACATGAGGAGGGCAGCCTGGCGTGCTTGAAGTGTGGTTAGTAGTAGCACAGGGGTCTGCTTTGAGTTTCCTAGGTGCAGTGGTTGAGAGTGACAGCAGGCTGAAAGCAAGTCAGAACAAACTTAGTACAGTAGGAGGAATGGCTGCTGCTTGCCAGACAGGCTCGTGCTCAAACCTCAGAGTGACTTTTGCTGCACAGGCTCTCCCATGAGCTTTTAAATTTGCATCCCATGTGTAGTATTTGAAATTATTGCTGGCGGAAGGAAGTTGGTGTGGGGGTTTGTTTTGTGTTTGCTTTTAGTTGTTTGGTTGGTTTTTGGGTTTCTTTCCCCTGTAATGCAAACTCTTCCTGCATCAATTTGTTTCACTCATTGCATTTGTTTAGAGAAAGGGCTGCCAGGCTTCATTTACCTGGATGCTTGCTAATTCCTGTCTCTGTGCAGGACTGCACACATGCCCAGGGCTGTAGTTAGTGGGTATTGGTGGTGTCATTGTGGTGATCCCCATACAAGAGCTGGGACCTCTCCTTGTCGAAGTTACTTGTTTTTATTGGTGCATATAAAGGTGGGAAAGTGTACTGCTTTCTTACAAGGCTCTTCCAGTACAGGGAGGCAACAGGTGGTCTCAGTGCTGTGGAGAAAGGGATTTTGTTATGAAATAGGACTAGGAGTACCAATGTGCCTGCACATAGCCGAGAGCACATCTACTCTGCAGTCAGTGTGTAGGCTTGTGTGCCTTGTAAGCTCAGCCAAGCTGTTGTCTGGTCTGAGTAACTCTTGTAGCAATACCTGAGGTTTTAGGGTCCCCCAGTTGCCGGTGATGACTGGGGCAGTGTGATGTCCCCCATACTGCTGTGTGTGCTCCCTCAGAGCTGATGTCCCCCACACTGCTGTGTGTGCTAACTCCCTTAGAACTGGTGTGAGTGGTGTGTGGTGCTTGCAGGGCAGGAGTTGCACTGTTTTGCTTGCAGAGCAGACATCCCTTAGCAGAGCGAGTCTGACTTTATTCCACCCTTCCGTGCTCGTTCCCACTTTGCCCCCAGCTCTGGGTTAGGCACTGCTTTAGTTAGTGAGCAGCCATCTGTCTTGGTGGACCTCTCCTCACAAGGACTTGCAGCCCTGCTGGAGAGGGCTGCCGATGGCCTCTGCTTGTTTATTCTGGAGTCTGCTTTTCAGGTTTCCTTGGCAGTGGTAGAACTGGTTTCCGTTGTCATTCCCTTAGCACCTGCTTCCCATTATCTGTAGCCCTCAAAAGAGGCAAGACTGATTGCCTCTTCAGGGCCACTGCAGAAGTCTCAACCCTGAGGCTAGTGGTTCTTAAACTATCTCTGCTCCCTAATCAGAGGGAAGCATTTAATGAGGCTAAGGAAAGGATACTGATGAAAGCATCTTGGGATAGCCTCACAAATCACTACTACTTGGTTTGAGGGAGTTAAAACAACATGGAGGAGCAGCACAGGGAGATTGTCACTGTGTGAATTGGGTGCTTCAGCTGATGTGTCTTGGGGAGGATAGAGTTGAATATTCCCTGGAACTTAAATAGGAGGTAGCATGTTTCAAAGACCAACAACAACCAGACAAAAAAGCAAACCCCACAAACAAAGCCCAGACCAACACAGTTTCTCATTAATATTTCCAAAGAGAAGATCAGGTGCTTTCTAAGTGTCCCTGTTTGGACCATGAGCTTACCCAGTCCTGGAGGACAGAAAGGACTCTTACCCCTTTCCAGGAGTAAGAATGAGGATACTGCACGCTGACTGGAAGTTTGAAGAGAGATTCTATTTACAAGAGCATATATACAAAAGGCAGTCAGGTAGAATAGGTACAAAAACCCATGAGAGCCAAACTGGGCTTCTAGAGTCCCTTCCCCCCTTCCACCCTCAGTTGGTCTGGGGGTAGGCTGAAACTGCCCTGCCCAGCTGGGGCCAACAAGACTTGAGTGGCTCAATTCCCTGCCAGCCATCTCCCCTGTGAACTAAGGATGCCTGCTGTTCTCAGAGACAAGTGGAGGCAAGAAGGGCAGGGAAGAGAAGGGGGAGAGCTCAGTCAGGCAATAGCTTTTAAGCTGTGTTACTGGAAAATGGAACAAAATAAGAAGATTGCTATGTCCTGGGGTGAGCAGGTCCATCCCCCTCGGGTGTGTCTCCGTCCCTATGCTCTTGTTTAAGGGGGAACCACCACACTAGGCTGAGTGTGGAGGTGAATGAAGACATGTTGCAGGAAGTGTTGGTAGATGTAACTTAAGTTTTCTTCTGTGTTAAGAATTCCACATTCTGTTCTGGTATCCATAGCAGTGCTCAGTGTATTACTGCAATCCTAGAAACACACTTTAAAAATATCAATGGGTTGATCTTTTGTCTGCTTTAAGTCTAAGCAGTTATCCTGCTGGCAGTTTGAGCCAGGGCTTCAATAAATTCTGCAGCATTCTCTCCCAGGTGCATACTGGAGACCCATACTCTGCTCCTGATGCAACAGCAAGCCCAGATCTCACCACAGAGCCATGACACGAGTGTGACCCTGCTGCACTGAACCTGCCTGACAGTGTTTTCCTCCTTGGCTTCATTGGTGGTTCTCTTCTGCAAAGCAATAGCACAACCATGCAGGAGTTGCATGGGTGCAGTTTAACTTGCCAGCCCACAAGGACGTGCTGTATAAATAGCAGCATGGAAATGTACCACTGTCAGCTGCTAAGAAAGGAGCTTTTCTTCTGTGTGCCAGTTACCATACAGCACTAATAGCAGCTGGCCTGTAGTTGTGCTTTCCCTTACCTTCCCAAGATGTCAGATGCCCTGTGTATTTTGGGCATCATATATTCAAGTCTAATAGACTGCAGTCATCAGTTCCTACTTTGGACTTCCTGGATTTCATTTCTGACTACTACTTTTCCACTTCTAGTTTCCAAAAAAATACTCACTATGAGCTCTCTGCTTATACTTACATTTAATTTCCATTCCAATAAATATTTTCCTTACAGCTCTTTTCACAAATTCGGCACTTTTTGAAGCCTGCTTTACTTGAGCTTAGCCTGAGGGTGCTGTGTGTAACAGCACCCAGCTCGTATGGGTAGGACCCATGGTGGCTGTAAATCATGGGACAGAGGAAATGCAAGGAATCTGGGACTTTGCTTCTAGCAGAGCAGTGTGACCAGGATGTTCATGCAGTTGATTGTCTTTCTAAAGGAAAATTGATGCAGCACTTTCCTCCCACCTTTTTAACTGAGTCCTGAGTTACTGGTTCTCCCTTTTGAAATGGAAAAGCCAGGGTCCTTACTGCTTCTCATTCTCTCTCTGGTTGCCTGCAGGGTAAGATCTTTGCTGTAAGCCCCTGGTAGACATTCAGCCTTCTGTGCCCTGCCCTGAGTAGCTTTACCCCTGGCCTTGGTAAGACAGCCAGTAGGCAAGAGCGTGGCTGGATATGAAAAAGGTTAAAACCTCTCTCCTTTGAATTAGGCATCAAGGCTCCTGCTGGCCCTGGGGCATCTGGGATGTTACCTGCTGGCTCCACGACTTCTCTTCTGGTTCTCTGTGTGCTGCTGTTCTTGTGCCTCAGAGGGGTTGCAGTAGAAGAGTTAAAAGCTCAAATGAAGCTGGTGCTGTAGCCCACAGGAATATTGAAGCAAGGCAGGATTTTTTTTTTTTTCCAGGTGAAGCTTTCTACAGTTGCAGCAATGCTATGTTAGGCAGCAGGAGTTGCTTCTTCTGCCTTGCCACGGGTCAGTGGCACGTGGGGTGGAAATAAACTTTGAATTGTTCAAGGAGGAGGAGTATGCATTATGGTGAATGCTGTGATGCACAGCCCTTACTGACTTTGTTCATACCTGATCTTGCAAGATGGCTTTGCCATAGTCCTTTCTGATTCAAATCCTCCAATTAGTTCAAACCAACACACTCGCTGTTGTTTTTGCTACATCTGTTTTCTCTTCCCCCTCCCCCCCTACCTCCATTTATCTCATTCCCTAAATCATTTTATGGGAGACTCTTCCTAGTCTCAAGTGGCCACAGCCAAGCCATTTCCTCTCTTTGTGCTTTAGCTTCCCCAGCTGTAAAATGGGGCATAATGAGACCTGCTTGCTTTTGTCAGGCACTTAGAGATGCGCTTACGAAATGCGCTATTAAAAGGCTTTCTATGTATAACTTCCATACAAGCAGCGGTTGTCCAAGTTTATTTGAATTACTTTATTAAAGTCCAAGGTTCTGAACATCCTTTGTTTAACAGAGGATGTTATTTATGCAGCAGGAACGCTCCAAATGTGAAGCTATTGATTGTTGCTGATAAGTTTATGGATATTAAAGCATTAAATCATCACTGCCTATTATCGGCTGTTCCGGTGTCTTTGGAAGCTGAAAGCAGTTGTGCATAGCCAGGTCCCTTGGCTACCTCGGGGTGATCAATAAAAGGTTTTCAGCAGAGGCTTTTATTGCCACGTGATTGAGATGTTCTTCCTGTACGTGGTGACTTCAGCTGGAGGAGAAAGATATAAGCATCCTTTCTGGGGTAACTGCATTACACAGAAATATTTAGGCTTCCAGCTGAGGTAGCTGTCGCCACTTTGAGTTTCAGATCCCATCCGTTTGCCTCTTGCACTGCCTTACAATGAAGGAGTTTTCTTCCCTGTCCTTGTGCTTGTCCAGCAAGTATCGTATGTGTTATTTGCAGCAAGTGAGCAGCACTCAGGAAAGGGGGGGAAAGGTTGGAAGCGGAGGCAAAGCTAGACCTGGACAAACTGTTCAGAACCTCTGTAGGGGTTAGTAAGAGTGTCTGGTGGCTCTCGAGTGTCTGGTGACTCATGAACGTGGAAGAACAGAACCTGTATGTAAGAGGAAATGCAGAGCCCAGTTTGAAAGCACCAAATGCCAGAATGGATGCATGATGTTGTCAGTAGGAGAGCTTTGTGCCCTGCTCTTCACAAGTCACGTGGGGTTGTGCCCTGCTGAAATACTGATAGTGGAGTTACAGCCCTGAAGTACCTCAAAATGCTCCTTTGAATTCAATGTTGTATTACCCACTGAGGGTACAGTTACATAGCCTGTTTTTGTGGGCACCTCAACAGCAGCTTTCATTTTGTTTTGCAGACAGTTTCCATCCTGGAGCAGAGGCTGACGCTCACAGAAGACAAGCTGAAGGAATGTCTTGAGAATCAGCAGAGCAGAAAATCATTCAGAACAAAATGAGTTGATTTCCTGAGAGATGGGAGCTGAGGGCATGGGGAGGTTTGGAGTTGTTTGTGTTCCTAACAGACATTGTTTGACTTGCTTTAGCAATTTGGAGTGCAATCTATTTTTTTTCAGTTGAGTGTTCAGTACCTCTCGAAGAGCTTTGCTGTTTTACTAAAATAAAAGGAATATTTTATTCATAAGTATGGATGGTGATTGTGTCTCCTGTGTTTTCTGGTGATGCAGCAGCCAGTGTGTGGTCTCAGTTACATCTCTCCTGCCTCTGGTGCTGCTGAGTTAGTTTTAAGGTGTTTTCACCATCTCGGAGGTGCCAGATGTCTGGCACAGGCTGCATTGGGCCTGTTGCTGTGGTTTGTACTGGCTGTAGGTGACAAGCTAAGAGCTCCCATGGTATTTCAGGGAATTCGTCTGTGTTCTCAGACCATAGGGAACAAGTGAGGTACCAGCACCTGGAGAAGTGTCTGTCTCACCAGAGTCCCAGGTGGTGCCTGGCAAATCTGACACGGAGCAGTTCAGCCTCTGCATGGTGTTTGTGCAGAGGAGATTCAAGTTCAGTGGTGGGGTTTAACCTGCTCCCTTGTGCAGTGTATGAAGAACAGTTGCTGGAGACTGGAGGAGAGGCCCTGGCAGGTCCAAGGGGGATGGATTCAAAGCAGGTTTTGCTTTGTCTACTTAAATTAAAGGGAGAGGAAAGGCAATAAAGTAGCAGAACACTTGCTCTGTTGTAGAACTTGCGTTTTCTAGTGCCAAGTTCCCTTTAGTTTTTGGTCATTGTGCAGATGTTTTCACAGTGCAATATCTCACAGCTCTCACCCAGCTCCCCTCATCACTCTCCCTGACTTTTTCAGGGCTTTAGCAGCTGTTCAATATGTAGCTGCACAGGAATTTGGACTGCTGGGAGATCCTGTTCTCCAACACCTCTTCTGCAAGCACTCGCTGGAGGTCTCCTTTCTTGCCATAAACTGTTACGTTCCTGGAGAAGTGAGCTGCTGGAACCTGAGCACTTCAGGGTTAATTAAACTCCTCACCGCTCTCTGTCCCTACCGGTGGTGTTCCTCCTGCTGCCACTGCTTGCCAGGCTCACACAGCTTCCAAGGCCCCTGTCTCCAGATGTGCTGTGGATGTGCTGGACGCTGGCCTGAGGACTGAATGGCATCTGCATTTCACACGGAGCTTAGCAGTTCTCAGTGCCAGCCCCTGTGGTTTGGATTTTGAGTTGGGCTATCTGAGTTTGTTTGTTTGTGGAATTTTTTGGGTTGTTTTTCCACCTGTTTCTGTTGCAGGCTGTCTCTGCTAGTGCAGCATCTGGGTATTGTTACTACTCCTTGTCCCACCTGGGTGAAGCTGTTGACTTTCCCCTGCCATCCCCAGGAAGCTTCTGGTCTTTCTTCCTGGTACTTTCTACATCTCCATTAATGCCTTGGTGGCATTATCACAGCATTTCACTTTCCTTTGCAGGAGGCTGAGAGCTTTCTCATTTCCATGTGTATTGGGCCAGCTATAAATCTGAGTTTCTCCCTGCTCTGCCACAGACTGTTTGTTTTCTGTTTCCAAGCTCGTAGCCTGGTAAATCATCATTTTCTCTTAGATTGCCCTAATGGAATCAATTCAGTGATGTTCTTCTGTGCACTTTCTACAAGCTTTCACTGGCTTTTTGCTGAAGGACTGACACCATTTTTATTGAAATGAGGCAGGTGGGTGGGAGGAGGGGACTCAAAGGTAGTGTGGCAAATTTGCTGCTAGGAGAAGACTGTTCCTGCCTTGGTCTGCTGCTGAAACAATGACAAAAATCGGCTGCAAGAGCCTAATTGATGATCTTGATCCTCAGTGTTGTGAACTGACCTTTGAGCTGGGGTGGGGAGAAGAAAAATTAAGCTATTCCACCATTCATCAATTTTTTAAGCTTCAGTTTAAAAATAGCTTTTGCTTCCTTTTAATGTGTAGTTTCTGATGTCTTAGAGACCACAGATGCAATTTGTATATGGGAGAGCGGCAATACAAAAGACTTGGGCACATTCATTATAGGCACATTTTGCTCTCAGATGTTCTGAGTGGATGCATTTGAAGGCTTTGATTGTGCTTCCAAGCCAGATGTGATGCTCAGGTGCTGAAGGGTAAGCCAGTGGGATGTAGGGGAAGTTGCTCTTGTGGACTCCTTAAAAGCACTCATTTGATCAATGCAACATAATTGCTGTAGAGGTGACCTGGGGTGGATGGTGTGGGGAATCAAGAGGAGAGGGAGTTTAACAGCCTCTGGATGATCTAGGTGGTAAGAGAATTTCTTCTGATGGTACTCTTCAGTGGCAATCAGTTCCTTGTCCCATATCTCAGCAGCTTGCTCTCTCTCACTCAATTTCCTCTCTTTACAGCCTCTTCCTGGAGTATGGTATCAGGGCTTAAAATGCACCAGCACTTCTAAAAGGTGGCTCTTGGTCGAGAAGCAGGCAAGATGTGGAAAAAAAACCAAGACTTAAATTAAAATGCTTGTGCTCAAACATGGGGTAATAACCTCAAAAAGAAATCTGAGGAGCCCAGATCTTCCTGTCTGTCTTGTCCCTAGGCTTCCTGCCTAACTCATCCCATTAAACACCCTGGGGTCTGAGAACTGAGGGACAGTAGCTTCTGGAGCTAAATCTACTTTTGCACTTATGATCTTTTTGATTTTTTTTTTTTTTTTAAACTTGACTTGACTTGGTTGCATCTGCAGCAACTGATTTGTGAAGCAATTAACCTGAGGAGCAGTGGAACAGCCAAGTGAGGAGGAGAGCATTTTCTCTGCTTGGGTTGGTGTTGGTTCCGTGCTGCGTGAGGCTATACCCTACCTTGAGAACAGCTTTTGTGGTGAGCTCTGTATGAGGGGGCTACAAAGAGTTAAGGATTTTGTTTTGGATCTCTGAGGCACGCTGGAAGCCAAGTTCTTAAAAAAGTAGTTTAATTTGTTGCCATTGCATTTGCCAGATGTGTGACCTCACTAAACTTTCAGCAACAGTTCTTTGTGCTGAGCTCGGCCCCTGGGGAGGTGGCTGCTGCTGCAAACGGCTTTTTGGCTGCTCTGAGTATGGAGCATGTTAAACATAACCATGATCTGTGAAAAAGTAAGAATGTTCGAGCACTGCCCACTTTCCTTCCTGTCTGGGAGCTGGAATTGGACAGACACCACAGCAGAGCTCGTAACTGAGTCGGCAAAACCAGCAGAGTGCTGTGGTATTGACTCTTCCAGCTGCGAGAGGTGGCCAGCAGCAGTCAGTGGAGGGGAGGCTGCCAGCTACCTAGGAAATAAAAGGCAGCCATGATCTAAGTAGTTGGGCTAAAACTAGGCAGCCTGGTGGCATGGATCCCTGCTTATGTAACCTCTTTGAAGAGCTGCTTTTGAGCAAATGTTATTTGAAACAGGAGTGAGTAGGAGGGGAGGGAAGTGAATCCTTTTTGCAGAGGTTTGTCAGCGGTGACGTGGGAGCAGGGCTGCCTTCCTTCTCTTGCTCTTACAAGTGGTTGGTCTCCAGGTGCTTCTTCAGTGACATGACCTCATGGGCTCTAGTTTTGGGAAGGAAATGTGATAGCAAAGAAGATTCTCTTATTGATCCTTTCTGCATATTTAACCTGGATGTAGCACCCTGGAGGAAGCATCTCGTGTGTGTCTCCAGGAAAGCTGGGATCTCTTCCTAGCATCTTTTCAGTCCCCTGTACTCCTTGGCAGGGGAGATGGGTATAGCTCCCTTCCTCTATCCAGGTACAGCTTCTGTGGACAAGGAGCTCGTTAGATTTGAATGCAGTGCATCAGAGGAGTGCAGTGAGCTTGCTCCCAGAGCGCAGGTCTCCAGCACCCTTTCCTGTCTCCTTGCAGCACAGCAGCTGGTGCTGCTGGGGAGTGTGTGCTGAGCACCTTTCTGCTACTCAGCGTGAGGGTTGGCTGTCACCTAGGGCAGGAGTTTGAAGTTAACTGGCAGCACTTCTGAGCAAGGACTGGGGGTCCGTGCTTATGTTGGTGTGTTGGGAGTGGGTGCTATGGGGTGGTTTGTGGTGGAGGTGCAGCATCCTGAACAACTGGGGGTGCTCTGGCAGAGGGTAACTCATTGCCTGCTTAGCTGTAGCTGAGATGGGCCAGGTGACTGCTGCCTAGGGCCATGAATTTGCCATCTGTGAAGAAGTCTTTCCCCAGTGACCACCCTCAAACTTTTACGCTCGCTCCAGTCCCCCAGCCCTTTCCTCCCTGATAACACAGGGCATCTGGAAATGCACCATTCTGTTGTCACAAAACAGTGAGGCTGAACCGGTGATGTGATCCAGTGCCAAAAGCCTGTCTCTGTCTCCTTCTCTGTTTCTGCTCCCTGCAGGCATCTTCTGTGCAGCCAGTAACTCGCTGCTGCCTCCCACACACCAGCCAAGCTGAGGATGTGGTGATGTTCTGCATGGCAGAAGGATTTTTCTGCAGATATCCTTTGAGGAGTGCTACAAAAGCTACTCCTCTTTACTCCAAGAGCTTGTGGCTGCATGGAGCATGTGCCACTGTTGGTAGCTATTCTTTAAACCTCTGACCAAAAGGGTTAAACAAAGCTGCCTGGATGGAGCTCCTGCTGTGGCCTCACTTCCTTCTCAGGTGGCTGCTCCTGGCACTGTTTCCATCCTCACATTTGCACAGCTCTGGACTTTGGTGTGCAGATCTCCAAGCTGGAGAAAGAAGCTCACTGCTTAGCTGAAGTGGACATTTCTTACAGGCCCTCCCAGCTTGAGAGATCCTCGCAGGAGGAGAAACTCCTTGCAGCAGGATGTGGGCTGGGGGCAGCCATTGCCTTTCCCCTCTTCTACAGGTAGATGCCATAACAGCAATGAAGGCTCTGCCTGCTGCTATGCCTGGTGCACATGGTGTGGCAGGCACCTTATACTAACTAGTGGTAACCAAGATGGTTTCCATCCTGTGAAAGACTAGGGATTTTTTTTTTTTTAAACTCCTGATGTCCAGTTGCTCAGCTTCTCCAAAAGGCTGTGGTCTCCTGGAAGCCTCTTGTCTGGGCTGCAGAGCTCCAATTCTCATAGCCTGTCCTCAGAGCAGAGCTGCTGCAGCCCTCTGAGTATCTTTGTGGCCCTCCTCTGGACTTGCTCCAACAGTTCCATGTCCTTCTTGTGCTGGGGGCTCCAGAACTGCACACAGTACTGCAGGTGGGGTCTGAGGAGAGCAGAGTAAAGGGTCAGAATCCCCTCCCTTGCCCTGCTGCCCACAGCTGCTCTCGCTGCAGCCCAGCACATGGTTGCTGTGTGGGCTGCATGAAGCTGTTCTCTTCTTCAAGGGCTTGATCTTCAGTATGAAAATGTGGCAAAATATTAGGGGTGCTTCCACAGCTCCAGGAATGAGAAAGGCAGACTTCAAGGTGCGCTTTTGTGGAGCAAGGCCTTTAAAGGTGACCTGTTTGGATAGGGCCGTACCTGCATGCTGTTGGTTAGCAAATAGCTTCAGTGCTGCTTCATGTTCTTGCTTACAGATTGATGTGAGCCTGCTGGGTTGGAGGTTTTTTGGTAGTTACTGTTTCTTCCCTAAGAGATGGATTTGATCTCTGTAGCTGTGTGATGTGTTTTTCCTTTATTATTTATGAAATCAATAGATCTTAAAAAGGGGGAGAAGAGTGGTGTCAAAAAAGGGCAGCAGGACCTGGTTCAGCTGGGTGACATACTCTAGGTGATCCTGCTCTGTCAGGTGACGTTCAGAGGTCACTTCCAACCCCTACCCATTCAGTGACTGTGTGACCAGGGGGAGCTTGGAGTAAAACTGCTCCTTGTTTCTACCAGGTAATAACTCAGGTAAGCTGAGCCCCAGGCAACAAGCCACTCTCTGCGTGTGCAGGGTGGGATGAGGAGCACAGCTCAGGGCAGGGTGCAGGAGCTCTGGTACGTGCTGCCGTATCTGCTTGTGTGGTCAGGAGCAAGCACTTGGGTGAAGCCCTGGCCCTTGCTGCTCCCCTCTGTGGGATTTCTGTGTGACAGCATCCCTGGATGGAGCACAAGATCTGTGCCAGCAGCCCCACTGGCACCTGCACTCTCTAGCAATTGCTGCTTGGAGCTACCTCCATCACCTCCCTGCTGCTGCAAAAGGCAATTTTGATGCTGTCTAACTCAGTGATGGGTTTGCTACAGCTTGCGGCGTGCCTGGGTTGATTTTGCCACCTCTGCCAATTTGGTGCCTCAGGCCTGTGCCCGCTTTGCCCCTGCTGAGAGCTGCTCACAAAATGATGCTTTAGCACAGCAAGGCTGCTGACACAGACCTAGAGCTTGGGATCAGTGCCGACTCATTCCCTGCTCTGCGGATCCCTCACTTGCTTTGCTTCAAGGAGTGGCTGAGTGAGTGCAGGTCCCTGCTGCCTGTCCCCTTTCCCATCCCCAGCCAAGGGCTCGTTGTTTCCCTGCAGCTGGTGGCCCTCCCTGCACTCCCTGCCCTGTGCCTGGCAGCAGTGTGGAGGTCCCATTCTTTGCTGCAATTACCCTGCTCTCCTGCCTGCCTCTGTGCCACCAGCTGGTGGGGGAGAAGCACAGATCAAAGAGAGCAGAGATGATGACATTTAATAGCAGGAAAATTGGCCCTGTGATTGAGGGTCATTTTCCTTCCTTCTCTCCCACCTGTTGAAGTTGGGAGGCAGCTTTGAAACCACATATGGCAGTCTCACCAGGACCGTGGTCATCTCGCTCTTCTCACTTGCTCCCAGTGACAGGACAAGGAGCAGTGGGTGTAAATTGCAGCACAGGAGCTTCCACATCAACACAAGGGGAAACTTCTTTACTGTAAGGGTCACAGAGCACTGGAACAAGAATGTCCAGAAAGGTTGTGGAGTCTCCTTCTCTGGAGACTTTCAAAGCCTGTCTGGATGTGTTTGTCTGTGATCTGTGCTAGACTGTATGGTCCTGCTCTGGCAGGGGGGTTGGACTTGATGATCTCCTTGGGTCCCTTGCAACCCCTAACATCCTGTGATCCTGTGATCTCACCAGGGCTGTGCCAGGCTCCATCGTGCCACTGGAGAGGAGAGAAGAGGCAGCAGTATCCTGTATGTGCATCTGTGTATCTGAGGGTTGCAGCCTGGCCCCTGCAGTCAGGAAAGCAGCTGCTGCTTTTCTTCTCTTCCTATGAAAATAAATCCTCCTTGCCCTCTTTTGCAAGTGTCTGCTGCCCTGGCCCTGTGTGGACTGACTTGTCAGCCTTCAGAGGCAAGCACCTTGCTGACTTACAGCGATGGAAAAGGAGCAGCAGGAAGATAAATGAAGGTTAGAAGGTGACCTTTCCTTAAGCCACCCTGGCAGTGCGCAGGCTTGCCTGGAGAGCTGCAGGATCAGCTGCCCCTCGTCCTGCAGTAACCTGCAGTAAGGTGTTTTAAAAGGAGGCTGGATGAGGCACTTAGTGCCGTAGTTGAGTTAATTAGAAGGGTTAGGTGGTAGGTTGGGCTCAATGATCTCAAAGGTCTTTTCCAACCTGGTTAATTCTGTAATTGTGTGAACCTGCTCTGGCCCCCCTCTGGGAGTGCCTGGCTTTGGGAGAGCTGTTGGTGCTACTGCCCAGGCTGCACTGAGAGAAGGGTGCTGGAGGTGGAGAGGTGCCAAAATGCCACCTGGTAGATCCCAAGCAGACACTGGAAAAAGGATTCAACCCTTTGCCTTCCCAGTTGCAGAGAGCAAGCAGTGAAGTTCCAGCTGGCTGACCAGGAGCTTTCCCTTGCTAGAGGTAAGATTAGATGCCTACTGATGTGGGGGTTGTGCAGAGCTGGGGTTGGTGCCAGGAGGCTTGGGAGGCCCCTCCTGAGGTTATCAGCTCTGATGAGGTGTCCAAATGTGAAATGTGTGCGCGAGAAGACAGCACTAAGACTGCTTTTGCCTCTACACAGCAGCTTTACAACCATCTACAGGGCTGTTGTGCTGGAGAGACTCCAATGCCTCCTTTCCTCTGAGCCATGCCACTGATTTTCCTTCTTCCTGAGCCTTTTCTTTCCTTGGATTTGCATCCTGGCTGGACATAAAGCTGCTTTGTAGGATAACTTCTGTGTTGTCCCTGCAGCTGGTGGCGTTAAAATGGGTCCTGTCACATTTGAGCAACAGATGGGCTGGTGATGGAGCTGTGCAAGGTGTGGGAGATGGATGGGGTTTCCAGGAGGCTTTGTGTGAGGCCCTGTTTAATTTTGTGGTCTGTGCTCTCATGCTGTGCAGGGATGACGTCTGTCAGCTGGTACAGCCCCTTGGCAGGCCACTGCCACTGCGTCTGAGTGCTGCCATGCACTCGGAAACCTCTCATCACCCTGTAGTGTGGCAGCCAGGTAAAGCCAGAGAAATGATGTCAGGAATGCTAAGGGAAACAACAGTTGTGAAACCTTACATGTGGCCACAGCCCAGCAAGGAGCTGGCAGCACAGCAGCAGGATCTGAGGGGCCGCCTCTGCTTTTTGTTTGCTCCTGCAGCCCTGCTAAGGAGCCTGGCCTGGCTGAGCTGTGGCACCAGAGCTGTGTGTGCAGTGTTTCTCATCACACCCTGGCAGCTGGGGGTGGGGGCTTCTGCAGGCCCCACAGTAGAGGTCCTTGCCTGGAGGCTGAATGCTGGTGGCTGGGTTCAGGTCTGCTGGTATGCAGAGGAAGAGGACCTGTTGCACAAGCAGTGGGAGCCCTGGCTTGCCAGGTCCTCCCACTAACATCAGGGACATCCTTGTCTCATCTGTGGACATGAAGGGTAAATCTCTCTTCCTTTACTTTCCTGTGCCAACATATCAGGACTTGTAAAGCCTCCTAGGTGGGCTTTGGCTGCTAGAGTTTAGGAAGGGACTGCTCATGGGCTGGGAATGGAGAGGCTTTGCTAAAGGCTATCAGGGTCAGTCCTGTGAGCTGGACCTGAGGAGCAGGGCTGGAAGGAAAATGAAGCATCACTTCTCTGGTCTTGCTAGTGAGTTAGCCTACCCCCAGGAGTCTTGGGAATGGTCCTTTTCTCCAGCAGAGAATCCTTCACAGAGCCCACCACATCTTTGCAGGTAGGTTTCTCAGCACTCCTGTCTGATGAAAACCACCAGCTCGATGGTGTCATGTAATTGCAGGGCTGTGCAAGCATCCTTGAGATCTCTGCTGGAGACCTGGGAGAGAGGAGAGGTCATACTCAAACCACCCCTTGTAGACAGGGATCTCGACTCACTGAAAGGTGGAGTGACTTGCTTAAGGCTGTGTAACTTGTCTGTGTTTGATCAGACTGTGAACCTCAGCTTGGACAGGGAGGTGCAGCCAGGCTAACCTGGCTGCAAGGGTGCTGCTGGCAGAGGCAGTGCAGCATGGCTGGGCTGTGGCTCTTTGCTCACTGTCTCAGCCGACTTCTGCAGCCTGCCTGGAGCTTAGTTCCTGCACTTAGAGTATCTGAGCCAGCGAGAGGCTGGGCCAAGATCAGCACCTCTGTTCTTGTTTCTTTTGGCTGGGCCATCCCCAGGACATTTGTGGCTTTGCCTGCTGGAAGGTGCCCCAGCGTTTGAGTGCTGGATGGAGATGTGCTGGTGCAGGAAGAGCTTGGTCTGGCTCTGGACTCCCTGTCCTGAACTGGAGCCGGCAGAGTGAGTCTTGCAGACCCAGACCTTTTCCTCCCATAGACAAGCATAACATTTCTATTAATAAGGTGGTGTAAAAGTCAAAGCCAAGTGAGCAGAGGTACTGCTGGACGACCTGCAGGTGTTGGGAAGCTGCAAGAATCCAGTGTGGTGATGTTCTCTTCTCTGCTAGCATAGTCCAAGAGGCAGAAATGTCACTCGAAACAGGAGCTGCTGAGGGTGAGCCAGTCTCTTTGGAGGCTGCAGAACAGCATCCTAACCTCGGGTCCTCACAACTGCCTGGGTCCCTCACCCATGTCCACGCTTAGCTGAGCTCATGACCATGTTGAAATGCATTCAGCTGTGTCTCAGCCCAGGTGCAGAGCTGTGGGTGCTGTTTGATATCCTGTGCACCTTACTGCTCATCTCTTGAGTGCTTCCTCAAGAGGCTTTGTTGTCTCCCACACCAAACCTCCTCCCTTGTTGACTCTCCACAAACTGGATTTTACACTTAGGTTTTGAGAGTTGCTCTCTTGCTCTTTGTCTTCTAAAGGTTTTGATGCTGCCTACGAGCTCACTGGAGACCTCTGAGAAAGAAGGGATCCATCTGACTCCTTTTTTCTGCAGACAGCTTCCCTTGCTACAAGGCCTCTCTCCCCACCGTGTTGTGCTGAGTGACCACACATAGACCTCTGCTTCTAATCTCTTGTCTCAACCTGAGGATGCTCAGAATTTGCTGTTCATCGTTTCTGACCACCACTCCTGTCCTCAAGCATCTGATGTGGAGCAGGTTTGTGCTGCTGTTTCCTGCTTCCTCAGTGTTAGGCTTAAATTCCCCTTCCCAGCCTCTTCCCACTGACCCATCACTGTGTGGAGGCAAAGCTAGTGGGACTCTGCCATGCTGAGCAGGAGCCTGGGGGTGGGGCAGGCAGTGAGGTCCTCGGTGAGCAGGGTGGCGTGGCTGGGTGACTCGGCTTGTCTGCTGGAGGAGCAGCAGTGTCTCCCATTGCCCAGCAGCAGCTGCCACGTGGTTGGTTCCTGATGAAGGTGTGGTGAGGAATCTCCTCTCCAACCTGACCCACAGAGCTGGTGCTGATGAGATAAGCACGTGCAGGATGGGATCTGCCCTGCTCGGTTGAGGGCGTTGCTCAGGTGCTGCTGTCACTTCCTTCTCTCTTCCGTGTGGGGTGAGAGCTGCACTTTCACCGGGGCTCGGGGCTCCAGGAGAGCCTGATGCAACAGGCAGGAGAAGAGCCAGGGGGTGAGGCTCCTGCTGCTTAAGCTGCCTGCTGTGTGGTGTTTCAGGGGTGCTTTTAGTGGGGAATCCATGAAAATTGGATATGCTCAGTGCTTTCTTGAGCTTGTGGATTTGACCTGCCAGGGACAAGCTGACAGCTCACTTCAACCTGAGCCCTGTTGCTGTGTTGGCATGTCCACTCTCTAGGCATGTCCACTCTCTAGCCAGGGAGACTGACTCGTCCCCAAACCCAAAGGCAGATGACATTGCTCAAGCAGCACACACTTGCATCTGCCCTTCTCTGCAGCACTCCTTTGGTTCCTGCCTGGGCTCTGTGGGGCACCCAGTGCAGAGCAGCAGCTTAGGTCTTTGTGGTCAGGCCAACATGCAGATTGTGGAGGCAGATGAAGCTGCACAAGAGGCATATCTTAAATGCCATCTCTTATCTGAATGCCCTCAGCTCGGTCTTCTGAAACAAAAGCCTCCAGATTTGAGTAGAAATGGCCTTAGCAGGTGGCTGCTGTGTTGTGGATAGGTGAGCAGCAGATGCCTGGCTGTGAAGAGAAGCTTGCAAGTTTCTCTTTGGTGCATGATGCTTGCAGAAGCCTCTGGGCTGGCTGATTTCAACCATTTGGTTACCCTGGACACCACTGGTGGTCTCTTGACCGCCCTGGTTTTGCAGCAAGGAGCCACAGTGGCAGTGGGAATATGGTGAACAAAAGGAAAGGAGCTCCTTCGGGAGCTGAGGTGGGTTGAAAAGACTCTGGCTGATAGGTGCTTGAGAAACAAGTGGAGCTGACAGCTCTTGGAGATGTCATCACCACTGCAGGTGTTAAGGAAGTGTTCTGAGCTCAGGTTACAGACAAAACTTACCCTCTGCCCTGGGCCCAGGTGGGTTGTGAGCAGTGCCAGGTCTTGCAGCCCTCTGGGCAAGGAAGAGCAAATACCCTGAGGAGATAGTTACAGTCTTGTGTTCCCTGATTAGCTGTCTTTCCTAATTTCCCCCAAATTTTGACACAGAAGAGCACTGTGAATCTTCTGCCATTAAAAGTGTCTTTGCTTTCCAGCTGCCTCTAGAGCTGACTGAAATGTCTGGGGGCAGGAGGGAATTGGTCACCCTTGGGACAAACCAAGTTTGAAATGCAAGTGTAAGGCACACTACTGCATGGCAGAAATTTTCAGCCTGCTTGCTCCTGCATGGGTAATTCTGAGTTCCCTTCTTCGTTACACAGATCTTACATGAGGGATGAGAAGCTGGATGTGAGCAGACAGTGTGAGCTTGCAGCCCAGGAGGCCAACCACATCCTGGGCTGCATCAAAAGATGCACTGCCAGCAGATCCAGAGGTGATTCTGCCACTTTGCTCTGCTGAGTACTGTGTCCAGGTCTGGAGCCCTCGATACAACAAGGACATGGCACAAAAACGATCAGGGGGTTGGAGCACCTCTGCTGTGAGGACAGGCTGATGGAGCTGGGGGTGTTCAGCCTGGAGAAGAGAAGGCTCCAGGCAGACCCAATAGCAGCCTTCCAGTATCTGAAGGAAGCCTACAAGAAGGCTGGAGAGAGACTGTTTCCAAAGGCCTGTGGTGATAAGACAAGTGGCAATGGCTTCAGACTAGAGCAGGGCAGATTTACATTAGATGTTAAGAACAAGTTCTTTACCATGAGGGTGGTGGAACACTGCAACAGGTTGCCCAGGATATATTCAAGGGTCTGGGCAGCCTGCTCTGGTTGAGGATGTTCCTGCTGACTGCAGGGGAGGTCAGAGCAGATGACCTTTGGAGGTCCTTTCCAGCCTGGACCATTCTATGATTATGTAGGTTTTCATGTACCCATAAAGTTGAGTTGTGGAGGGTGCACCAGGCAGCAATTTTCTGTTTTCCATTCACTGGTTACAGACTTCTGGGAGTCTTTTGGAGGGGGGGGAAAAAAAAAA
>VWZI01022958.1:70336-95834 GCA_013396835.1 Psilopogon haemacephalus
TGATGAGATTTTTTTTTTTTTTAATGACAGAGAGAAAATTTATTGCCCCTTTTGAAATTGCTGTCCTGTTATTGGCTACTTGTTCTCAGCCTTCCAAAAGCCAGCACATTTTTGTTGTTGAAATCTAATAGAAGACTTCCTATTGGATAGCACTGGAGAAAATTTTCTTTTCCAAAGGTAGAAATTTTTGGGAGTCTAAAGTGCTTCAGTGGGAGCTGCTCTGCAGTTCATCATGGAGGCATCTGCTGACTTGCTGTGAGTGAAGTTGGGTGAAAGTCTTCACTTGCCCTGGGCAATGTGTACAAAAAAGCTGGGGAGGGACTTTTTAGGCTATCAGGTAGTGACAGGACTAGGGGGAATGGAGCAAAGCTGGAGGTGGGGAGATTCAGACTGGATGTGAAGAGGAAGTTAGTTGCTGTCCCTGGAGGTGTTGAAGAAAAGATTGGATAAAGCACTTAGTGCCATTGGATAGGGCTGGGTGATAGGTTGGACTGGATGTTCCAACATGGTTGAAAAAAAAGAAAAGAAAAGAAGTTCTTCACCATTAGAGTGGTGAGAGCCTGGAATGGGTTGCCCAGGGAGGTGGTTGGGGCCTCATCTCTGGAGATGTTTAAGGTCAGGCTGGATGAGGCTGTGGCCAGCCTGATTTAGTGTAGGGTGTCCCTGCCCATGGCAGGGGGATTGGAACTTGATGACCCTTGTGGTCCCTTCCAACCCTGATTCTATGAATGTCCCTTCCTTCTCCTTGACACAATGACAGATTCAGCCTGGCTTTGGTCAGGGCAGTGCTGGCGTTGTTGCTGCTCTCCCTGTGCTCAGGCCACTCCCTTGGGATCACATCCAGGTGCAACTCCTTCTTGCTTCTGGCAAGATCTGAATCCTTTTGGCCCAGTTCCCAAATTCTACTTTCAAGATGAGAAAAAATATATATATTTTTTTTTTGTTTCATCATTTTCGCAGCTGAGTGGGAAGCTGCTCAGTTTGCACCGTGGTGAAGCTGGTGGAGATGAGGATAGATCTTGACTCTTGGCTGACCAAGATGTTAGACTATCAGAGAGGTCAGAAAGGAAAAGGATCTTTGAGGCAGGCAGCCTGCCTTGGCAAAGGCATTGCTGTTACCTGCTTGGGTAAGGACATCTGCGTGCATCCCCTGAGGCCTGGATGGTGACACAACTTGTTGATGTTGGTGGTGTCCCCTTCCAAGTGAGGCCCTCTGCCACAACTGTTGGAAGGCTGCTGTGACCCTCAGGTCGGCAAGGAAATCGAAGGGGATTCAGGCAGGGGATTTCCTGGCCCTGGAAAATTCTTGCAAATCCCTGCCCTGGGCAGAAGAGCAAAAGAAAAGTGAGCAGATAGGTTAGAGCCCTCCAGAGCAGAAGTGTCCCAGGCACAGCAGCTGTTCCAAGCAACAGACCACTTGAATTGGACTCCTTTCCCATCAAGCACAGACTTCCTGCCCTGGAGGGAATAGACCTGGATTCTAGCTGCAGAGCTGTGGTCTGGAGGAGCTGGCACTGAAGAGCAGTGCAGTGAGGATGTTTCACCTTCGGGTGCTGAGATGTGGCAGTGTGTCCTTGTGTAGGTGTGAAATGTCAGCAGCAAAGGTTTGTGGTGCCTCATGTGAGGTGCAAGGATCTGCTTGTCCTTTTGGACCGTGTGTGTCTTGGGATGGAAGCATCTCTTGCCTTTCCTGGTGTCTCCTTCGGACTGGTTCTTCTCTTTGCCCTCACTGTCCCTGCTCCAGGCGCTGCATTCTGCCTCTCCCCAGTTTCCCATCCTGAGCCCTTCTTCCTCCAACACACTGCTGTCTTGGGTCTGAATTGGATTTTTCATGGTAGATTTGATCTCTGCAGCAGTAACCCTCTTTGTGAACTTGTTTTTCCTCATTCAAGTGGTTCTTGCTGTCCCTCCCACCCCTTGCATGGAAGAGACACACTCAGGCTATGCCTTTCTGACTTGTGTTTGCTCAAGCCACAGAGACTGAAGAGCTTGTCCTGACGTGATCCCACGTGTGGAGCATACCCCTGTGGCAAGGATGAAAGCATTTGTTGCCAGAGTAACCAGAGAGGTGGAAAATGCCTGCCTGCCTGCCTGCCTGCAGTGAGCCCTTATGGGGCTCAGACAGGACTCTGCTGAGGGAAGAAACTCCCCTGCTCATTTGTTCCCCTGCCTGCCCAAGGCTGGGCAGTGCTGTAGGAACCTTGTGCATCCATGGGCAGTTCTCCCCCTGGCCCCAGACCATCAGGAGCTCTCTGTCTTTGCAGAGACAGCCCCAGGGACCACCTGGGGTTTGAGTGTGCACAGGGTGTCCCACGCATTTCTCCTTTGGCCACAGCTGGTTCTCGCTTTGTGCTTTCTTCTCCCTGAGCAGATGATAAATGAGGGAGAGCCTTTCCCAGGAAATCTCTCCTGGACACACCTCTGCAGCAGGGTGCACTCTGCAGGGTTGATGGGATGTGTACCCCTCTCTCTCTGGCTAATTGAAGCAAACGTACACAAATAATGCTGCTTTTATCTGCCCAGGTGCAGACCATGCTCAAAGCCTCCTCTTGACATCACTCACTCCTGGGCCAGCCCAGCTGCAGATCCTGTCCTTTCCTCGGAGCCCTGTTCTCAGCTGGCTTTGCCAGGCATGCTGCAGGTAGCATGATGGAGGAGTGAGGTCCTGCAAGCAGGAGCCTTGCATCAGCTGAGTGCCTGCTGCTGCACCTCCTGCCCTGCTCTAGCTCTCCCAGAAGGACACTCCTGGTTTTTGGTGGGACTCATTCCCACAGCCAATCTGGGACACCATTTTCTGTGGCTGTATTAGTTCAGTTCTGGTGGAGGTGTAAACTATTGAGTCGCCCCTAAGAAGTAGTTAATAGAGAATGTCCTTCATGCCTTTTGTCATTGTCCTCTCCTCTGCAGGCCTTCTGGGAGGGTAAATTTTATGAGGTGAAATGTTGTTCTTTTCACAAAACAACGTATTTTTTTTAAATGCTCCTTTCCCCTCTTTTCCCTTTATGTTCTCCTTTTTAATGCTTGAGTAAAACCTCACCATACAGGAAAAAACCCTCCCTATTTTAGGAAAAAACCCAACGCATAAAATTGGAGGGGGAAAGTGAAATCCACTTCCATGAATAATAAATAGTCTGGAGCTCAGAAAAGCCTCAGCTGTTTTTCTCAAGGCAGCAGGCAGTGTACTACTGGCTGCGTTTGCTGCTCTAAGTATTGGCCAGGTTCTTTCAACTTCTCTGAAGGTAAATGAGAAGCAGGTGCCAGGTTTGCTTGGTCTTGCATGTCTGGGATGATGAAAGGGCCAAAGAAACTGGCAGATCTGTAATTGTGAGTGGGGAGCTGAGCTCTGCGGTCTGGGAGCCTGAGCGCCGAGGTGCAGCACGGAGGCATCTGCTTGATGTGGGATTCCCTTTGCCTGCCCAGCGCCAGCCTGGGAGATAACTCACCCTGGCTCCAGGATGGGAGGAGACAGATCTGGGTGATGTGGTGTCGGGTGCACCTCCAGGCATCTGCATTGCTGCTCACCCCATGCACCCCACAGTGGTGGGGCCAGGGTCAGTGGGCAGCTTGGTGCTGCGGTGCCTTTCCTTCCTACTTTGTTCCTTGGAGGATGCTTTTGCTTCCTCAAGTCCCACACTTGACAGCTGAAGCTTTGTCCTCTCTCTTTTCAGCGAGTCAAATTTTTCTTTTGCTTTCCTTTGCAGTCTCCTTCAGATGCAATAGAGCCCCTTGACACCTTGACAACTCTTAAATCCACAGGGCTTGTCTGTCTCT
The DNA here is from genome assembly GCA_013396835.1 of Psilopogon haemacephalus. Lineage (NCBI taxonomy): Eukaryota > Metazoa > Chordata > Aves > Piciformes > Megalaimidae > Psilopogon > Psilopogon haemacephalus. Next base: position 74,108 of record VWZI01022958.1, read on the forward strand.
GCATCTCTCTGTGCTTACAAAGCTCTTGCTGCTGTTCAGCTCCAGGTCAGCCCTTCTCCATCCTGCCCCCTGGGATAGATTGGTGTGGGGCTTGTGTGTGGGCTCTCTTGGCACAACTTGTGGCTTGGATTTGGGTTTCTCCCCAGCCCTGCCCAGCATGGGGCTTGAGGACAGGCCTGAAGGAAGAGATAAGTACATCTAGGGTAGGATGTCCCTGCCCATTTCAGGGGAGTTGGAACTAGATGATCCTTGTGATCCCTTCCAACTCTGACTGATTCTGTGATCTTTTGTGGGCCCAAATGGAAGCATCTCCAGTTTCCAACAGCAACTGTGGGGGATGCCATGGGGTTAAAAGTAGAATTAAGGGCATGCATAGACCCATCCTTCCCTGGCAGACAGCCCTTGGCAAGCCATCATACTAAAGAGAGGATGGCTTCTGCTCCAGAGTTTTATAGCCACCTTTGCTATCACAGTTTCAACTCATCCTCCAGGTTCTGTGGAAATGCTCCTGTCACCAGGGCTGCTGTTACTTTCCTCTAGACCCTATGGATGGCAGTGCACACTCCATCGGGGTGAGGAAGGTAGTGAGACCTTTCAGTTTCCTCCTGCTCTTTCATCTTGCCAGTTCAAGACCAGCTCAAAGGAGATTAGAGCAAAGTGGGGGTTGGTCTCTCCTCACGAGCAGTGAGCTGCAGGACAAGGAAATGGCCTCCTTGAGTTGTGCCAGGTTGGATATTATGAAAAATTTCTTCACAGAAATGGGCAGCCTGGGGAGGTGGTGAAGCCACCATCCCTGGGGGTATTTAAAAGACGTGTGGATGTGGTGCTTAGGGACGTGGTTTAGTGGCAGTGGCTTAGCAGCAGCAGTGGGACTGTGAACTCCAGGTGAATAGTTGGACTCAAAGAGGTCTCTCCCAAGCTCAGCAGTTCTGTGTGCTGGGCTGTGAGGTGTCCTGCTCTTCACTGACAGAGACTTTGCTTGTGGTGCCTCCTCCAGCTGGCAGGGCTGACTGGGCCAGCCACACTGCTGAAGAAACCTCATCCTTGAGAATAGTGTTCTGAAGAACAAGAACCAGTTGGGGATGCTTCTGCCTTAGCTTTCCCAAGGGTTATTAATCACTTTTCAGTGGAGCCAAGTAAGCAGGTGCATTGACAGTGGCACAGCAAGAGCTGCTTCGCTACCAAGATAAACATCAAGTGGTCTCCAGTGGTCTCCTGGAGCATTTGCCACTGCTGCTGCCCCAAGGGCTCAAGCAGCACTGAAACCCTCTTGGCCCTGCTCTGAGAGGGCTTTACTCTTGCTGGCTGGGGTGATTTGGCCAAGGAGGATTCTCCAGCAGTGCCTGCCTCAGGGAGCCTGCCTGTGGTCCCTGCATGTGCCCAGCCAGGCCCCAGCTGGCCTGGGTAGCATCATGTCCATTTCCATGGCAACAGCATGGCCATAATCAAGTCAGGTTCCAGCTGCTTCCTAGTGTATGAAGCAGGAAAGGAGTTTTCTGAGGTAAGAGCTCAAATGACTTGCAGAGGAGGGTTTTGTCTGGGGAAAGGTGGAATTCCAGCAGCTGGGGAGGCTGCTGGGGCAGTGATAGAAATGCTACCAAATTGTGAAGTTTCTGGGTGTTTGTTTTTTCACTCTGCCACATAGATTTCATCTATTGTAGTAGAAGCTAAATGATTGTCCAGAAAGGTCTACAAAACAGGTGTCTGAAGTCTCTGCCTGTCCCACAGGGCAATAACATAGGCTGTTTTCTTAGAAGTGGCTTTAAAGGCTGCTGTGGAATCCAGTCTCAGCTTGGAGGCTGCTGCTGGGATGGTTCCTTGTCACGGGCCAAATGCCAACAGCCAGGCTGTGGGGAGAGTCTACAGGGTCCTTGAACTTGATCTCCTAATAGAAAAGCCAAGTAGGACTGTGTCTTGGCTTGGCCAGTGATAAAGATGAGACCTTGCTTGCTCTCTGACCATAGCCAGCCTGAAGGAAGAGCTGCTGTTAGCTCCCAGCAGGATCACCAGCACCCTTTGAGCTGACCCAGGAGGTAAAATGGGGAGGGTAATTTGTACAGCAAACTCTGATCTGTTGTGGCCTCCTTCCACCACCCTTTTATCACCTCTCTCCTAGGGTCATCAGGGTATCTCCTTCTCTCATGGTAGGTGACTTAAGGAGCCTCTGGCCCAAGATCCCTGATCCCTCTGCAGCATAACTGCCAAGCTCCCATGAGATTAGGTGTGAATGGCAAAGGCCATGGTGTGTGTTGTACTGGTCAGGAGCTGCAGCCAATGCTGGGGGTACATGGCTTGGCAGGTGATGCCTTTGCAACATCCTGGATCGTGTTAGTCCAAGGGTGTCTGGGGTCTCTGGAAGCCTCCTCCAAACGAGGCCATGATGGGACTGTTGCTGGTTGTTGTGGCTGTTTGTTGGTTGCTCCCTGGCACTGTCAGCACAGCAGCTGAGTTTGCAGGCATCCAAAATGGCAAATCTTTTGACTCCATCAGAGCAGCTCCAGCGCTCTGGTTAGAAGCAGGAACCCTCTTAATGTGGTCAGACTTGGCTTTCCCTGTCCAGCTCAACCACAACTAGCAAGGTGAGGTTCTTGGAGGGGTTCAGGAGGGCAAATATCCAAACCATACACAAGACCAACAGGATTTAGGCATCTGAGCTGTGCTGATGTGGGAGCAGGGATGCTGGGGTGGGGAGGACACCGAGGGAACTTCCTGCTTTTCAGGAACACCAGATGCACCTCGCTGAGGTTTCTTTGGTCTTTCCCCACTCAGTCATGTGGGGTGACATGAAAGCAGGCTGCCAGAGGACACAAATGGAGGTCGAGGTAAGAGCTGGTTATGGGAGAGCCTCGGGAGTGCTGAGGGAGGGCAGGCTGCCTGCCTGGCTGTGACCAGGCTGGCAAAGGCAGCTCCTGCCTGTGCAGCTCACGGCGCTGCCAACCCCTCCCTGGGCTCTGCCGTTGCTGCCCGTGCTTGGGGCTGCTGGCAACTGCCTGGGGCAGCAGTTGGGACAAGTGGTGGTGAGGTATGGCAGCCCAAGGAGTCTCCCTAGTGTTCTGGGCAAGGACTTGAGTGTGGCTTTGACAGGTCAGGCCTCAGGTACTGTCCAGTGTCACAGAGGCTCAGGATCACAAAGGCTCTGCGGTTTGCTGTCTCCCAACTCTGTCCCCACCACCACCTCTCCTGTGCCCACCATGATGTGGCTGTGAGCTGCCTGTGTTTTGGAGGTGTCACTGGGTAGCACCCACTGACTCACCTGCTGGGTACGAAAACCAGGGGCTGGCTTTATCACCAGCCCTGCTGGAGGGATCTCAGCAGTTGGGAAGCTGCTGAGCTTGGCTTGCTTTCAGCAGCTTTTCGCTCGAGCACCAAATTCCTCCTTGGGAAGTGTAATATTCATGAAGGAGACACGTTAATTAGCAAGCTGTCTGCTCCCTGCTTTGGCATGTGAGTAGGTGGTGTTACCTCTGGAATTAGGTTGAAATCCATTTGGTATTTAGGTGTGTTTGATTTGCAAGAGCTTGGAAGCTCCTTAAAGAGCACCTCCAAGGCACGCTGGGCTACATGCAGCCTTCGTGTTACATGTCTTCTCTCTGTGGGCCTGGAGCATGCCAGGAGACCTCATTCCTATACTCGTATCTCTCAGCCCTCTGGGCAAACCATAGACAGCTGACCACCAGCAGTGAGAAGAGAGCTGGGCTTTCAGGAGCACAGGCTGCCTTGCTGGCAGAGCATCCCCCATTAGCTCAGGCTCATCCCCGAGGTTGCTCACTCTCAAACTGCACTTCATCGTTCATTGGAAGCCAACAGAGCAGATCCCAGTTATGCAGCTTTGCTGCTGTCCCCAGCCCAGAGGAATGTTACTGCCTCCCTGGAGAGTTACAAGCCTGAGGGTCACATTCTTACCGAAACCAGGACGAGGGGTAATGGTTTAAACTGGCAGAGGGGAGATTTAAATGGGATGTTAGGAGGCAGTTCTTCACAGTGAGGGTGGTGAGACACTGGAACAAGTTGCCCAGGGAGGTTGTGGCTGCTCCCTCCCTGGAGGTGTTCAAGGCCAGGCTGGATGGGGCCTTGAGCGACCTGTTCCAGTGGGAGGTGTCCCTGATAGTGGCACATGAAGGGTTGGAACTGGATGATCTTTGAGGTCTCTTCCAACCTAAACCATTCTATGATTCTAGAGCACAAGGAAGAAGGAGCTGTGGAATCCAGCTTATTTTTCCTGAATCTTTTCAAGAAGTCTCACCCTTCTGATGAATTCTAGGAGTAAGAAGATAGAGAGTGAAGATGCTTAAAATATATTACACATCCTGCTTGTGCTGTAGGGAAGAAATTTTTGTTTATCAGCTTTCCTAAATGATTTCCAATGCTTCCAGCATTATCTTCTCTCTCTTTTTGTTTTCCCTTTTCCATTTTGTCCAAAGGAAAAGAGGAGGAGCAGTAATGAAAAGACCAAATGTTTCATTTTCTAGTTAGTCTCTTAAGCACTTTGAAGAAAGTGGCTTATGGTAATTTCTCGGGGTGGAGGGAGAAAGAAGAGAAATTCCACTTTCTGCATGCAAGTTTATTTATTTATTTTCCCCCTCTCCCCTCACTTGAAATAATTCATCTTGCCTTAAATTAAAGTGTTTGATTTGGAAACTGGGGCAGAAGGTGAGTGTTTGTGGGTGTGCTGGCAGGGGCATCCTGAGTGGATGAAAGCTTTTGGAAGGGCAGCAGGCAGCCCCAGCACTGCAGGCTGAGCTATACTGGGACACTCTTTGGGTGCTGCTGGGGTGGACGAGGAGGTGAAGATGCCAGCCCAGAAAAATCTTTAAATACTTCCAACACAGGAGCTCAGCCCCCACTCCTGTTAATTTGGGAGCTACTCCCAGCTGCTCTTTCTGGGGATGGGGGATGTGCCTCTCCCAAGGGTCAACAGCCTGGGTGCCCAGCATCCCCCTGGATTGCTCCTTGCCCTCTCTGCCTGGGTATCTCCCTGGGCGTCAGAGGGAGTGGAGGAGAAAGCCCAGCTGCAGTGAGGGGCTGTACTCTCCTTTCTCATGAGAGCCCCCTGGAAGGCATTCATCACTGACACCACATTTCTCTCCTTTAGATGAAGGTTTCCTTGTCCACATGAATCCCTGCTCTGGACCATGTGGGTTTCTACTGCAGGACCTTGCCCTCAGAGTAGATGAAGATTTGCTGATCCCTTGAGCTCCTGACTACACACAGTGTGAGAGCACCAAGCCAGGACCAAAGAGAGGGAGTGAGCTGCACTGAGTCGTTTCCTTCCTGTCTGTTCTGAGCCTTTTCCCACCCATGTCACCCCTCCAACCAAACATTAGCCCTCTAGGGCTGCTTCTCCATGGCAGTCTTCTTGAAGCAAAGGTGTTGGGAGTACCCAGCTGTGCTCCCTGGGGTGCAGGCCAACCCTCTGTGAGCAGTGAGGCATCATCCGCTGATGCCTTCAGCAGAAATCCTGCAGGAGGGGGCTGCTGTTGTGCTTGCATTCCCCAGCTGATGATGTCAGGGAGGAGAAGGCATGTCAGGAGAGAATGACTTCACAGAGCTGCTCCGGGAATGGGTCACCCCCTCCTCGCAGCAAGGGCTGCTGGAAAGGAGCCCAGGCGAAGCTCTGCCAATGATGTCTTCATCCCTGCACCCCGTTACAGGCAGCGTTTGCAAACGCCAAGGAGATGCTGTTCAGTGAGGAGGTAGCCAGCTGGGCTGGTAATGCAGCTTTGGGTGGCTGTGCTCAGAGCCCCAGACCCTCACAGTGTGTTTTGGCTTGTGGGTTTGGATCGCTGTGTGGAAGAGGCAAAAGCAAGCTCTGGCTATCTGGCTGCTGTAAACGAGCTCAGTCCAAACAATGAGCCTGCTATTGCTGGACCCACAGCCCTGCAAGATGTGGATTTCCCCATGTAGTGATGTTCTCCAGCTGCACCTGAAGCACAGGTTGGGATCTAATGCAGCTCAGCTTCCTTGGGCTGAATCGATTGCTGGCAAACTCAGGGCTCTGAGATCCCTGCAACCCACCACTGCAACAGAGCATTGCAGAGACACTCCAGTCCTGGGCCAGGAGCCCATCCACTGCCTGTCATGCATGGAGGGCCCTGTCTTATCCCCACTCCCAGGCAACTCTTGCAGGATCAAAACCCAGGTTCATCAAAGGCACCTCCACTGGAGTGCCAAAATGCTTTAAAAGTATCTGGCTTACGCTGGGAAGGGGCAGCACTGCAGAACAGGTGGCTCCTGTGAGCTCTCACATCAGACACCAAAGGATGGAGGCAATGAATTAATTTCTCTAGCCTCATTGGGAGGGTGCTGACTGTGGCCCTGCAAAGTGGTTGGTGGGGCTGTGGAAGGTGGCTGCCTACCTTGCTTTGATCCAAAGCTGTGTGAGCAGCCATGCTGGTTGTCCGGAAACCAGGGCTTGTGCTGGCATGCACCAGTGACCTGGCTAGCTCCTCCAGCCAGCTGAACCCTGGGTGCTCCATCTGAGGCTGAGGTGGGAGATGGCTTCTCTTTGAAGTCAAGATCAATTATCTGTGAAAACAAATGCAATCTAAAAACAAAAACAAAAAAAAGAAGAAAGCAAAAAGCAGGCCCTCTTCCTCTTCTCAGTACCCCCTTGGAGAAGATGTGGCAAAGTCTTGCTTGTGTTCAGGTTAGTGCCCTGAGAGGAGCAGAGATTTCTAGCAGCCTATCTTCTAAGTAAGGAACCCATTTCAATCTTGTGGTTGATTATATTAAATAATGAAGGGATTTAGCTCATTTACTCTGTGCTTTTCACACCCTAGGTGACCACACGATGCCAAGTACAAGATGAAGCAATTAGGGGAGGTGGACTCCACGCCTGGCTCCACCGCTGCCTTGGGATGCAGCCGTGCCTGGGACCTGTGCTGGCTTCTCTGCCCGATGGTGGTGAGCTCAGAGGTGTTGAGGCTTACGCTGGCTATGCACTGAGCATTTTGAGCAGGAGGTAACTCAGTGGTAGCATCTGGAGTGCTTCGGGAGCCCTGGGAGGCTGCGGTGCACAGCCGGGAGCTGTTGCATCTTGCTGTGTAATGTGACACTGCCACACCTGCGCAAATGCCCCCCCCCGGCCTGGGGCTTGGGTGGAAATGTGTCGGATCATTAAATCAAGCTACTTAAGAGCTACTTGAAGATGGAAGATGTGAAATCAGGCGTACGAAATGGCAACGTCTAGACGATCCCCTGAGCAGCTGCCTGCCTCAACCAGGGCTGCTGTTTGCAGAGGCTCTGTTTCTTGGTTTGTGCCCTGGGGGGGACAGGCAGAGCTTGCCGGTAAAGAAAGCCAAGCCGAGCTTCTCTTGTGTCTCTGCCGAGCAGCTAGAGCTCGCCCGAAAAGGCCAGGATGTCACCTCTCACCGAGGAACCAGCCAGGGAGCTCAGCTGGGTGGTTCCTGCTGGAACAGGACCTAAGGGAGACGTAGTAAAAGGTGTGTGAACCTGGGACACAAAGCCTGGGTGCTGCTCTTCAGACAAGGCTGGTTCTGCTGTCTGGAAATGTTCACACTGCTTATGGAAAGGCTCTGTCTGCCTCTGCATTTGTGCTTTCTCCTGGCCTCTTCCTTCCCCTGGACTGAGATCCCAAAGAATTGGGGAGGAAGCTGGGTGAGAGCAAAAGCCTTTTAGTTTGAAAGGAGCCACAGGGTGGGTTGACTCATGGCCTGGCCTCATGCATATGGGAACTTCCTTAGCATGTTACTGCATGCAGCCCAGAAGGCTGCTCTGAGCAGCTTGCTGCCTGGGTTCATTTGCAGGGCTTTCTGTGTTGCTTCTTTGCCTTCCTTTCCCAGGGCATGAAGTAACTCCTGAGAGCCAGGACTCTATGCTGGGGTCTGGTAACGCAGCAGCTTTTCCTTTGGTGGTCAAGACCACAGTTAGCAAGGTAGCAGAGGAAATTTCATGCCCCATGTTCCTCCTACAGCTCCTCAGTGGAGAATGATCAATCTTACTGTAGATGGTTGCCCAGCACAGTCAGTTGGGATGTCTGGAAGCCAAAAGCCCAACTCCAGAGCTTGATTTTGGGTTCTTCTTCCTTAGGAACGGGGCTAAGCTCAGGGAATGGAGCAAAGCTGGAGGTGGAGAGATTCGGATTGGATGTGAGGAGGAAGTTCTTCACCATGAGAGTGGTGAGGCCCTGGAATGGGTTGCCCAGGGTGGGGTGGTTGGGGCCACTTCCCTGAGGTGTTTAAGGCAAGGCTGGATGAGGCTCTGCCCAGCTTAGTATAGGGTAGGGTGTCCCTGGGCATGGCAGGGGGTTTGGAACTAGATGATCCTTGTGGTCCCCTCCAACTGACTGATTCTATCTATGATTCTATGATAAGCAGGTGTGGCCTGCCTTTCCCTTGCAGGAAAGGGTCTGGACAGCCCAACGTGATGGCTGTACACACCCCCTCCCCGTCCCCAAAGTGGCCTCAGGCAGCTCCCATTAGATCACTTTAAATCCAGCCCTGCTTGGCCTCTGTGTCCAATTTAAGCAGCATGACCGAATGCTCGCCGCCGGGGAAGCCTTGCTGGGTTGTGGAGGTACTAAGATGATTGGAACACAAGAGCTGATAGTTTCAAGTAACTGAAACTTAACCTCTCTGGATAAAGGGTTATTGTCCTGCCACAGAAATCCTCTGTCTGGGAAAGCACAGCTGCAGGGAAAATAAATGCTCTTCTTCTTTTTGCTTTCTTTCTCTTTTTGCTGTTTGTTTGTTTAAAGCCCAGGGACCTTGGGTTGGTTTGCTCTTGTTGGCCACGATGGAGCAGTGGTGGGATGTGGTAGCTGAGCTCTGCCACCACAGAGCTGGGGTTCCCCAGGACACTTTAGGGCAAATCCCATTTAATGCAGGGAATTAAATCCCAAGCAAAGCCACTGACCGTTGTAGATTTAGCTGAGATCCAGGCCAAATCCTGGCACCATTGCAGTTAAATGGGACTTTAGCAGCTGGCTTCAGAGGGGTCAGGGCAGGGACCTGCTCCCAGGTGTCAAGCATATTTGTCCTACCAGCAGGACAAGCTGCCCTGCCCAGAGGCGAGTGTAGGGCTGGGATCCTTCTCCCTGGTCAGTGCAGTGTTTGCAGATCATGTAGGCTGGCAGCAGGTGCCCCCATCATGCTTTCCCTCCCCTGTGCAGGTTCTGGCTCCAGACCAAGCCCATCTTGCTCCAGCTGAGCCCTCTGTGTGAAACCTCACTGAGCAGGAGCTGCTAATTCTTCTTTTGCCTTCTAGAGACTGCCTCCTGATACAGAAACAGCTCACCACTGCCTTTAACCATCAGGAATACCAGATCCTGCCAGCATCTGCTCGGGACATGGAGGCAAATCAAGCTGCAATGGATGGAAAACTGCTCTGCCAACAGTGCTGCACCAGGGCTGCCCCTCAGCTGCTGCTGCCATGCCCCGGGGCCAGGAAAAGGCTGAGCTTCCTAGGTGTTACACAAAGAGGTGAGGTGGCTACACATGTGTGTGAGAATGGCTGCTCTGGGCAGGAGCTGCTGGCACCTCCATCAGCGCTGCGTGGCCAGCTTGGAGCTGGGGAGGTCTGGCCCCTGTCACTTGACTGAGGCAGCTGTGCTGCTTTTCAGGCAGCTCAGCCTGTGTCTCTGAAGGTGAGGGGATTTTCCTCTGTTTGCTTAGTTTCATGTTTTAAGAACGTCCTAATTTCTTGAATTCCTCGCCCACGCAGATCAAAGGGGTGGACAGGACAGGACAGTCCAGCTGGTTTTGGGCCCACTCAGAAATCCCCATGGGGATTCTTTTTTCTGGCAGGGCTGGGATCCTCTCTTCCTGCTCAGAACTACCACAAAGAACCAAAATGTTTCTCCTGATTACATTGTGCTTATTTGTCCAAACACACAGCAGCCCAAGCCTGCGTTTGTGTGTGTGCTCAAATGTCTTCCAAAAACCACTCCTACCACCCCTGCAAAATAGTTGGAGGGTGAAACAAGAATGATAAATATCTGGCCAAGGGGAATGCTTTGGAGTGGCTGAATGGGAGCTGTGAATGGGAACAGCTCCACTCAAGTAGCACTGCAGTAGTGATGACTTCACTTGGTGTGAGTCTGGAATAACCCAGTCCGGAGCAGAGGGAAAGACACTGAGTGCTTGGCTCAGGGAAGTTCCTCACTCAAGAAAGAGACTTCAGTAGGCTCTTTATTCAAACTGGCATGGATTAAGGTCTGGATCTGTGCTTGATCATAGACTTGCTTTGGTTAGAAAAGACTACTAAGGTCATCAGATCCAAGCTTTGACCTCCACCACCATGACCATTAAACCATGTCCTGAGAGGATGTTGCACAGAAAAAATCTGTGCTTAGCATCATCTTGCAAAAGGGAAGCAGCTGTCCTGCTCTCCCAAGCTTTCAGTCTTAGTCTCAGGATATTTGCTGAAGATGTTGTAGGAAGTTCTCCTGCTTGGGACTGAAATAATGTCACTTTATTGTTAATAGCCAGGGAAAGCCTCAGACACAGTGTCCACACTAAATACTGGTTCAGCTGCTGGTGTAAGTGTGCTTCTACCCAAATGTGATTGTTTTTGGTTGGGAGCTAGCAAAGTTTTAGTCTTTGTCATTTTTATTTCACATTGCCTCAGCGAACAACTCAAGCTTCTCCAAGGCAATGTCTTTGCCATTACCACTAAGTAGGTGGCTTTCCAAAGGAGTAGGAAAATGGAGGCTGAAATGAAATGCAGGAATAACCAAATCATCCAGTTGCCAAACTGATTCTAAACCCTGAAGCTTTCTGGAGGAATCCCTGTTTGAAACATTGCATGGGATGGGTATTGACTGTTCTGAGTCCTGCCATGCTTCATTTGTGACTTGGGTGAGAAACAGCTGCAGTGAGGGCTGAACTTCCATCAGCAGAGTCCTGTAGGTGAAAGGATTACCCTTCAGCCCAAAATTCTGTTCTGGGGCAAGGATCTTCCCAGTTCCATAGCCCTTCTGCCTTTGGTGGTTTGCTGATGCTCAGGCTGCCCCTTGCCTCAAATGGTTTTCCATGTGGACTTTGACTTTCCTGGCTGGCGTGTCCCCAGCTCTGCCAACACCCTCTTGGAGAGCCTCTTAGGCAACAAGATTGCTGAGCTGCCATACCCCCCAGTACACACCATCAGTGGTGGAAGCAGGAGGGGATGCCAGGTCCTGAGCACAGGGCTTACTTTCTCCTCCTCTCCGGGTGATGCCAGGGCAGAGGCTGCCACTCCTGCCACAAGCACATGGCACTCAACCCATGAGCTGCTTCACATCTCGGAGTGATTTTCGGTGGTTTATGGGCATCTTCTTTGATCTTTGTTGCAATGCTTTGGGGTTTGCTTAAAAACATTGCAGCGGTGGGAAATGACTTGGACAGAAGATCCAGGATTTTTTTGTTGTTTTTTTTTTTTTCTTTTTTCCCCTTGCATCTCCTCATCACAGAGGCAAGTGCTAGAAGAAAACCCCAGATATTTTCCAGGTGACGTGTTCCTGGTCTGCACTGCTGTGGGTGCTGGGAGCTGGAAGAGCACTCACCCAACAGCTGTTGTAAACTCTGCTCTGCTGACAACACTCCGCATCTGCCACTTGCTCTCCTTTCCCGAGGCAGCAGTAACTGAGTTTCCAAGCTGGACACAAGTTTCGTGGTCCAGCTTTTCAGGCCCATGTCTGCCATGACCCACACTAAACGTAGCTCAGGCTGGCTCTGTGCCTTCGGAGGTGCTGATGGCAATGGACCCTGTGGCCCTGTGCTTGCATCGCTCCTAACCCACATCTGCCCACATTCCTTGGGCACTGCTGGTGTTTCAGCACCCTGTCACTGCTTGACTGGAATCTTTAGCCCTTCTGTGAGTGCTTTATTCTCTCTGCTGCCCTAATTCAGGGCAGAGCCCAGACGACAGACCCATGTAGTAGTGGGAACAGTAGTTTATGTGGTTCAGGCTGACTGAGGAGGACCTCAATAACTGACTCAAGTCGCCAGGACCTTGGTAGCTTATACTCCAAGATGGATGTGATCTCCCTGAAGACCTTGGTGAGTCCTTTTCTTCTTGACTCAGGCTCCTTACACATGTACCAGACTCAGATCTCAAGAATCTCCCCATCATGTGTCACTTCTGCAAAAGCTTGGCCTGACCATCTCCAGGCAGAGGTACCCGATAAAGCTCCTATTACCTTCCAGAGCAGGAACCTCATCTCTGCTTGCATCTCCTCGGGTAGGGTTTCAGCATGGTACCAGCTGCAAAAGCCCAAGCAGCCCCCCAGCAAACTCCTCAGCTGCTCCCAAGCCACCTGCACCTCTCCAAGAGGCAAAGCCATACTGGCACTGGGATTTGAGCAATCTGGTCTAGTTGGGGATGGCCCTGCTGACTTCAGGGGCAGGGATTGGACTAGCTGAGCTTTGGAGGTCCCTTCCAGCCTGGACCATTCTATGATTTCTCCACGTGTGCCCTGGTGCTAGGAGGGCTTTTTGTTTGTTTGTTTTCCTCACTGCACAGAAATAGCCTGGTGTGGGAATCTGCTCTTTGCACCGACGGGGTTAAAGTCTGCTCCCTCCTTCTAGGCTGACCATGGAAAATACTGCTCATGCCAGGGACCAAATGCAGGCCAGAAAGCAGGGCTCCTAGGATACCATAATACAAACAATCCAACTTGTTCCAGGAGCGGCGGAAACTGACAGATCCTGGTTTCCGATGGCTTTGTGCCGCGGGGTGAAGGCTGCCCCGGGCTGCTACTGGCCTCTGCTCCTCAGCTTCTCACCAGCCGCCAAGCTTCACAAAATGCCTCTTTCTGTCACAACCAGGAGCCCCCTGCACAACGTGGCCGACGGTGCCCGAAGAGGAGAGGTGGCGAGGAGGGGCTGTGCAAACAGTGTGTCTGCACACATCCTGTTTGGCTGCAGAAGGATGGGCACAGGCAGAGCATCCTCTGGGGAAGCTGAATGCTTTCGCCCGCTTGTGCCCCAGACTCTCTATCTGCTGTGTGGTGATGCTCCTTTTGCCAGAGGCAAAGGCACCTCAAAAGACAGAGGTGGCACAAGACCAAGTGTTGGGATGGGTCCACAGGTGAGTGGAGGTGTCTGTTCAGCAGTCTGGCTTTTGGCCTTCAGGCTGGAGAAACCTGCATTCAGCTTCCCCTTGCAGCCTAGGCCTCGCAGTTTGGGCAGTGACTGCCCCTGCAGCTCATGCCTGGGGGTGTCTTGTGACTGATGGATGCTAAAAGCAGATCCCTACCACTGTCCTCTACACCTGGCATGGAGCTAACCCCCTCAGCTGCATCTGACCCAAGGAAGATGCAGCCATCACACAACCAGCTTCTGGCAGCCAGGTACAGAAAACAGCAGCTTAGGGTTTTTTTTTCCTTCTGCTGGGATCACACCATGCTTGTTTTCTAGGAGAGAATAAACGTCTGATGAAGATGTTCAGCAGATGTATGCTGCAGTCCCACAGGAGCTACACCTTCATCTGTTTGCCACAAGCTCCTTCTCGGCATCAATTCCAGCCCATGCCTTCTTTCAAGGGACAGAGGAGTGGTGAGAAGGAGATAGAGGTTTCTAATTAAACCCAGCAAAGATAAGCTTGCTGATTTGTTCCTCGTTAGGATGTGGCAGAGGCTCCTTTGTGACAGTACTGGCTGAGAGAATGAGGAGGAGAGAGCTGCTGTGTCGTCTTCTTGAGGGTGGCAGTGGAATCACTGCTGTCTCCTCACTCGGAGCACCTACCAGTGGGGAGAAGCCTCAGCAGAAATTGATGTTCTTACCCCTACTTGCCTGGGTAGGAAGCAGCATGATCCATACCCCCCTCCTCATCTCCTGAGCCAGCTGGTGAGTCACAGCTCTGGTGTGCTCCTTGAGAAGTCATCCCCTGTTTGGAGTGATGAGATGTGCTGTCCTCAGTTAGGTGTGGCAGCCAGGAGGCTGCTGCATGTTACTGGGAGGTCAGACCTGAGGGTGGCAGGAGGGTGGCACAGGCAGAGGTGTCTTGTTGCTGTGATCTTACTGGGGTGCTCTGTAAAGCTGCTGGGAAGGGAGGAGGGGGTCTTAAGGTAAAGAGAGCAAAGCTGGCAGATGACTGTGCCATCTATGTGCAACCTCGTCTAAGCCTATTTATACAAATCATGTGAAACCCAAATTAGAATTTCACCCATCTGCTGTGCTGTGCTGTAAGTCGCTCTTCCATTGGCAAAGCAAGCCAAGAAAATGCTCTTAACTCTGTAAGGTCTGCTTCAAGAGTGAGGAAGGTTCACACACGGGCCCCAGAGTTGGTAGCAGGCCTGAAATGCTGCACATTGTAGCATCCTGCAAGGCTGCAGGAGAGGTTGTCACCAGATCCTCCCACAGGCAGCAGTATCTTGGCATGAAGGGCGAGCCAGGAAGAGATGTGGATGTTCACAAGATGTCTACAAGACTCCCACTGTGGGTGGGACGTCAAGGGCTCACTTCTGCCCTGTGCACCACAGCTGTGGCTGAAAGCATTGGGCAAGACCATCTCTGTCTGGCTCCTGATCCCAAAGCCTGTGCCCGTGGACTGGGGTGACCTTGCAGTAGTTTAGCAGAGTGACATGTCTCTGTCCTTCCCTGTGTCCCCTGCTCATACCAACCCTGGACTTCTCAGTCTTTCCCTCCAGACGAGAGCTCCTCATTTGCTTTGCACACGCTCCATGTGCTGCTTAGGGTGGCTCCTTGATGTAGTTTCACCATGGGCAAATGTGGCCACAGGCCTTCACCTGCCTTCATGTGTGGTGACTCCACTTGCCGCTCACCTGGGAGCTCTGCTGGAGCATCCCATGGGTGGATGACTCAGCCAGCTGGACACTGTCCTCACAGCCAGCATGGGCTGGCCCCACTGCCACAGCAGAGAGATTTCTAGGAAGCACATCTGTCTGCACACACAGCAGGTCCCTGGTGAAGATGGTGACTCACCAGGTGATCTCTTGACCTCTCTGCCCAGCACGGTTGTGATCTGACTTTTTTGGCATTTGGTGCTTTTCCTGGCATGAATAATTAAAACCTTTTTTTTGTTGTTATTTTTGGGTTTGAGGTTTATTTCCCCCCTCTCACCGAGGATTTCAGTGAACAGTTTGGGGGTAAACAAGTGAAGATGACACTGTGGAGGAACAGTTGGTCAAGTTTGTGAGAGATGGAGCCAGATCTAAATACAGCACAGACTCACTGGTACAGAGCAGAAGGAAGGCAGCATATGTGTCTGAGCAGTTGGATTGCTGCACGCTCTGTTAGATTTCCTTAACATCAAGTACATCTCTTCCTTTTTCCTTTCCTTTTTAGCAAAAGAAGGAGCAGACGCTCACCACAAACATCTCTGGATGGAAATAGGGAAGGTCTACAAGGAGCTGATTGGCCTTCCACATCCTCCCTGGCTCAGCAGGCAGGTAGAGACAGATGTGTCTGGACGAGATGCTCCTCTGCAAGGATGAAAAGAGAAGGCAATTGCCATGTCCAGGCACTCTCCTTGCTGCTGATACCCACAACAAAATCTGGCCTGGCAAAAGGCCTTTTCCCAGGTGACTTCCATGCTGCTGCCAAGTGTTTGGTATTGACAAGAAGGCTGTTCTGAGCCATGCACCCTGCAAAGACCAAGACCAGCAAGAGGAAGGAGGTCACTGGTGCTCATCTGGAAATGCTGCACACCATCAGCCTTCCAGCTGGGCATCTGCACATCACGAGCAAGATGTCTTTCCCAGGTGCTCTTGACTCGAACTCAACATCTCCTCCAAAGTCTCAGGCCACTTTGTTGACACAGACGAGTTGCTCAGTGCTGATAGTTTCCCTGGGAGGTGTATCCTCACACCTCACCAGTCACATCAAGTTTTTGAGCCCCTTTGTTCACTGAAAAAAAAAACAAACTGCAGAGAAATCAGAATGTCTTTGGGCTCTGTTCACCACTGGAAGGAACTGAATGTGGATTTCACTATTGCCCTATGGCTGGTTGTGGAGGCAGACAGAGGCCAGCCCACACTGGGGAAACAACAAAGTGCTGGATGCCTGCTGCTGGCTCCTCATGTGGCTCCTGTCTGTCCTGGAGGACAAGCAGCAACCCCTGTGATGGAAAGCTGAAGCTCTTGCTGGATTTTCATACACCTGGAGAAAGGCAGACAGTTGCAGAGGGAAAGCCAAAGGCAAGACCATTGCAAGCAGCTTCGGTTGGGATTTGATTCTTAAACAACTTTCTTACAGGGTTGATTGTGGAGCCTTCTCCATTCCTGCAGAAGATACAGAGATTTGACTGTGAGGCCATATGTCAGTCTTGCATCACTGCATTTGCCCATTTAAACTCTCATGGCTTTGCAGCAAAAGGGGTTGGCATGGCTGAGCTGTAAAGAATTTGTCACAGATACAGTGGGCAGGTGACTTGTCTGACCATCACCAGCAAGAGCAGAGAAATGCACATGAAGAATGGGAAGGAACAAGCATGGTCTCCTGAACCTGAAGAAGACAGGAGTTGAGAGTGAGTTGGAGTGGGGACCTGCTCAGCGGTTGCTGCTGCTGAACATCTACCCCTGCAAATTGCTCACCACATCTCAGCAGTAATGCAGGGAATGATCAGCCCTGTTACGGACAATATCTGGCTTGGACTTTTCTGTGGCTGTTCAGCTTTGATCGGCCCAGAATCCTCTGCAGAAGCTGGGGATGATCTCCCCAGCCCGCTGCAAGCACCACAGCACCCTTCCAGCCCCCCTGGGCTGGGCAGAACACACAGCCACACCAGGGTGTTATGGAGAGCGTGGACTCCACCAAAACATTGGTATTCACAGCAAAGAACATATGCTTTGCCTTTCGGTTTGGTTGCCTCAGTCAGTTACTTAATCTGTGTTTTAGCTCAGAGACGCCAAAGTCCTCAGCACAGGAGGAAGAGCAGCAGGGAAAGAACGAAGCAAAGGTTCTGGGGCACGGATTGCACTGCCTGGTGTGGTGCAGCAGTGCCAGCTGCCTTGGAGTAGCACCCCAGCTTGCTTTCAGCTATTTCTTCTGCCCTTTGAAGACTTATGTGGAAATGATTGAGAAACAAAATGCCCAGCCTGCTGCTGGAAGAGTGAAGGGCTGGTGGCAGTGTTGCTTGAATGAGAAGGCTGGGGACCATGCTGGGCCTTCTACCTTTACTTCCAGTGAAAGCGGGTGGAAAAAGATTCTGGTTTGGTTGTCTGCTGCTGAGCTTGTTCTTAACACCAAGCATGTGAGTAAAAAAAAATATATATATTAAACAGACGCTGAAGAGCTTTAGTTGCATCAAATGAAAGTGGTCAAAGCGTTTGCATAAGGAGATGCTTCAAATGCTCTTTTGTGAGTGCTGAGCCTCATTTCAAGGGGCAGAAAGAGAGAGATACACAAGCAGAATCTTCTGCCACGCAAAACTGCCACTCGTTTTGTGGTTTGGCTTAATCCAGTTTTATGAGCAGGCTTTTAATTCAGTTTCACTCAGTTCCTTTTCTCCCCTGGCTCCCCCTGTGCGATGCGAGCCCATTTGTGTCTAGGTTACTGGCAAGCAGTATCCCGAGCTCTAGCCAAGCATGTATTAAAATAAAGCTGCAATCTGCTGCGAAGCAGGTTTTAAGATGGAAACAAATAATTAGAAACACACAAATTAGTGTGTGTCTGACAACAGGTTGAGCTCTGCACGGATTTAAACAAAGCTGTAAAGGCAGGATGCAAGGGATTCAAACCGGAGGCGGTGGCTGAGTGTTGACTTTAATGGGGCAGCTGGAAAAGATGTGGGGAAGGAGCAACCCCAGGTGGTTTTGGCTTGGGCTGAACACCCACAACTGAGATGGAACAGCAGCACTTGGGGGCTTTGTGTAACTCATGGCTTTTCAAGGACTGAGGCCTCGGATGAAGCATGAGCTTCTGGCAGGTGTTCCAAGTGCTGCTGCTGAAGCACCCTGCCCTGGGGGCTGATCCTTCCCCTCTGCTCTCTGCCTGCACCGAGGCTTGTTTACTGGGCAGTGGTGGTGCACCAGCAAAGCTGCTTTGCTGGGGCAGCCATGGAGGCACCCCATGGCTTTGTACCTTAGCTGCTGGGTTGTTTTATGCCTACAGGCCCTAGCAGATTGGCAACGACCTGAGGTCAGGCTGCCCCTCTGGGGCAAGCTGTGACACATGTCCCTTGGCTGGCCAAGGGACAGCAGGTCCCCTGGGGAGCTTTCCCAGCAGGTATGGAGAGGAGACTGGTTAAACACTCTTCCTCTCCTTCACACGGGCACCTCACAATTGCAAGTGCAGCATGCCGGTCGGTGTGTGTAGCCGAGGCACTCCAGCAACATGAATTGTTCTTCTGCACCCCTTGGTATGGAAATTGCCTTAGAGACAGGTGCTCCAGCAAACATTTTTAGAAGTGAGGGAGCTGTGCAGCAAGAAAACCTCTCCAAGGGCCAGAATACCACCTTCCAGTCTGCTTCCTCCAGCAGCACAGTGGAGCCTTGCTGGCTCTCTGGTGCGGGTGGGATTGGGAGTCTTTCTTTGCCTGGTAAGGCAGAGAGAAAGAGGCTCTGTGGGAGCAGCCCCTTCTGCGTCAGTCTCCAAGGAAACTCCACACGACGCACACCCAGAGTTTGGGCAGGGGCTCACGTGTTCCAGACTTGTGCCTGAATCACACATCCATGCTTCCATCTGCCAGTGGCGTTTTGTTAGTACAGGCAGCCCTGTTTAGGCGAATGGTGAGGCTGCCCTACCTCCAGATGCCACTTCACCTCAGAGGTGCTGGCAGTTGGTGTGCAGAAGAGATGTCCTCCCATGAGCTTGAGTGAAACTGGCCCTATCTCTCTTTCAGATGCACATTCCTCACTGTTGAGTCGCAAAGGAGAAGCCTTTTAGTGCTCCCACACCTCCCAGGTTTTTGAGAGCAAACCTGGTGGTTACAGGGAAGCTTAGGCAGCTTCCAGGTCTGCTACCACCAGCCTGGTTTCAGTGCCTGGGCTGCCAAGGAAGATGGGCTGCCCCTGCCTAGTGGCAGGAGTAGTGGGGAAAAGCAAAGCAGGTTGCTAGCCACAGGTTTCAAAACACCCCAGGTAAGGGCTGCCCAACTGTGCAGGTAGTTTCACTGCTCACCTTGCATTTGCAATGAGATTCCCAACACTGTCATCTCAGTTTTGATCAAAAAAATCAGCTCTTCTCATCATGGTTAGTCACAAACAAGGGCAAGGTTTGCTTCTTTCAGGCTTTGCCTGTGCTTGTCATTGCTGTCTGCTGCAGAGCAGGACCAGATCTCCATCCTGTGCCCAGGAGCTTCATGCAGCATCAGCTACTGAAAAGGAAAAGCATGGATCCAGTGACCTTTGTTTGTGTAACTGCTGCCCAGAGTCCCTCTTTGACATTTGAGAAGCAACCGTAAGTGCTGGGCAAGGGAGGGGTGCACATGGTGGTGGTGGGGGGGTGCTGGGCCAAGCCAACAAACCTCAGCTTTGCTGGAGGAGTACCATGCTGAGCTGTGGCCTGTCCTTTCTGGAAGTCAAGGTTGATTTGTACAGAGATACAGGTCAGGTATCTTGCCAGGGATCAAGGACAAGAAACCCACCTCCAGCTCCTTGCTGACCAGGCAGAGAGGTTGGCTACAGTCTGCCTATTCCCCAAGCCATTTTGCCTCCCACAGCAGCAGTGGAGCTGGAGCAGGGTGGAGTGTTGAGCTCTGAGGGCTGGTGTGCCTATTGCTGCCTGTGCTATGGGGTGGGGTGAAGGACATCTCACAGGCTGGAGCCTGGAGGGGTCCTTGTCACCAAAATAGGGATGCTGGGAGTCACAAGGTGCTGCTAAACAGCTTGGCTGATCCTGGCCTCCGTGGTCCCCAGCTTCAGCCCAGGCTTCTCCACAGCCCATGACAGTGGCATGGGTGGGGAAGAAGAGCTCCACCCCACACCTGCCTCCTTTGGCTTTTGCAGGGAGCAGGGTTTCTTGGTGCCTTCAGGCTCTTTGGGCAGAGCAGCCTTTCCTGCAGGACGATGGTGTTGGGTGCTGCGGAGGAGTTTGGAGCTGCAGAGTATCCTGGCCTTTGTGCTGGCAAAAGCAGTGCAGCTGAGAGGGCATTTTTTCCCCCTCAACCTGGGAGAATTTTTTATCTCAACGGACCTTAGTGTTGCTAACCACAAAAGCTCATCCCCAAAAAGCCAGAACCACAAGGTTAGCACAAGCCCCCAGCTGAGTTTTGTTTGATGGGGGGGAAAAATGGGAGGTGAATATAAGGAAGGCTTCTTTTTTTGTTTTGTTTTGTTTTCCTGGGCCATTTAAACTTGTTTTACCTCCACAGCTGCTTTATCTTCTGCAGTTGTAATGGCTGGAAGCTCCTTTTTGTTTTGTTTTGTTTTGTTTTGTTTGCTTTTAATGTGAAAACTGAGATTTCTGGGGCAGGTAGCTGAAGCTTGGCCATAGGAACAGACTGTCCTGGGCCATGCCTGGCTGTGGAAGTCACATCTCCACTGCACACCTGGCTGCCTTAGTGACAGATGGGAGGGAAGTGCTCTCTAATATGTATCCTGAGCTTTAGGGAAAAAGAAAAAAAAAAAAAAAGAAAAAAAAAAGGAGGGGAAAAAACCTAAAAGGGAGCAAAATCCACAAAGTAGGCCACGAAAACAGGGCTTGGTGAACATCTGAGATCCACTCCTAATTACCAGCAGTTCCCATCCCAGAAACCAAACCATTCAGGAAGAGTTAATGGTCTTTGCTCATACATACAATGCACTTGGAGAGAGAATGAGTCACTCTCATTGAAATGTCTAATGTTATGAAATCCAGCCTGAGTGATGTAACAGCCCAGGCTGAGCTCTCCAAAGTGGCCAGGAGCGTCGGCAGCCAAGCACAGCCTGGCTGGAAGTTGACTTCACTGAGATTTTGCTCATTTGTACCCAGGATGGATTCCACCTTTAGTTACCCAAACAGACTCACAGCAAAAGGCCCAAGGAGGCTAGGGGTGGAAGGAGAGGAGATGGAACCCCAGTGGCCCTTGCCCTCTGGTGTGGAGCTGCTCACCCCCCACATTTGGGAGCCCACAAAGTGGTTCTGTGAGGAGGCTCTGGTGCTGTAAGTATTTTTGGCACACATACAACTCACAGCTCTGTTGGGGTGCCTGGGACCAGCACTTTAGTCGCATCCAACTCACATCTCTGTTGGGGTGCCTGGGACCAGCACTTTAATGGCACCCAACTCACAGCTCTGTTGGGGTGCCTGGGACCAGCACTTTAGTCGCATCCAACTCACATCTCTGTTGGGGTGCCTGGGACCAGCACTTTAATGGCACCCAACTCACAGCTCTGTTGGGGTGCCTGGGACCAGCACTTTAGTCGCATCCAACTCACATCTCTGTTGGGGTGCCTGGGACCAGCACTTTAATGGCACCCAACTCACAGCTCTGTTGGGGTGCCTGGGACCAGCACTTCAGTCGCATCCCTCCATGCCTTCGACCGCTGGTGGGCCCAGGGATTTATTCTTCGTTTCTTGGTTCTGAGAGGAACGTAGGTTGAATCCGGCGTTAAGATTCTGCCTCGATATCAGCTGCTCCCTCTTAAATTAAATATTATTACCTGCAAACATTTCCTTTCAGCGCCGGGAGCCGCTTGCTCGGCGTACTTTGTTTAAATGTCACCCTACGAATTACGGAAAGTAATTTAAATATTTAAAGACACCGACTTGCAAGTCTAATTTTATTTTGAAATACCGAGCCAGAGCTGCAGCTGATGCAGCAGATAACAGCTCAGCCTGGCACCCCTGGTCCCTCTCCCAGTTCATTAAATTAATAATTTGCATTTCCAACACCTTTCACCCAATGG